>MU580030.1:4394985-4410651 GCA_024362625.1 Silurus asotus
TCACTGATCATTAAAGCTGAACATTAATAAAGACTCGACACAACGTCCTTTTTTCACCAATCAGGAGGAAGAATTCGACAGCTGCTAATCTGACAGCATGAAACGCTAACGCTAACGTTAACGCGTCAGCGCTGATGAACCTATAAAGACGTGTGAGAATTGCCTGATCTCCTGCTTTGAAATATTTATGAAAATCCAAATCCCTCTGAAGGATTACTGTCCTCCTCTCCGCCTCAGCACATTCCCACTCCTCCAGGCTGCCGTCGGGATCGGCGCTCGTTTTTAATGGCGCACGAGGCGGGAAAATAGGTAAATAAATTAAAAGTATAAACAGTACCAGGGCAGTGCACAGGTCTAAACACGTCTTGGAAAAGACCACAGATGTTTTGTTTTAATAAAATAAATCAATACTCTGACATATACGGTGACGTCACATGGCGCCCCCTGCTGGTAAAACCCTAAAAGAATTATAAGTTAGCGAGAACGGACATCTTTTCCGTACCTGGGCTTCGGGAAGTGCGACGTCTACGATGTTCGGTTGCCCTCGTGGTTCTCCGTTCTCCAGTCGAGAGTAAATCACCTGATACCCCCGGATCTGACCGTGCTGTTTTCCCGAGAGCGGCGGCTTCCACGTCACGCGGATAGACGTCGCGTTTACAGCTTCAACCTCCAACTTACGAGGAGGAGCTCCAGGCACTGTAAGCAGAATATACAATTATTATAATACAATATTATACTGTATATTTATATATTATATAGAATTTTAATATTTTATTTAATACTACTATTATTAGTACTAATAATAATAATGTAGCTGTAGAGAGATATATACATTAAAAAAATGAAATAAAGTAAATACATGAATAATGAAGTAAAGTAAGTAGATGTTAAGTGAGAAGAAAAACAGAAAAACAAAAAGGAGAGAAAAAATGTAGTAGTTGAAATTAAATAGGTTTTAGGCAGGCAAGAAATTGAGGAGAACAATTTTTTTTTAAAGTTTGTAGAAAAAAAAAATTATTTTTATTAAATAAAAAAAAATAATGATAATTAATTAAATAAAAAAAAAAATATATATATATATTCTTCAAAAATAGTAGAAAACTATTCAAAACTAAAAAAATGCAACAAAAAAATAAAATGTTTCTAGTTAAAATAAATGCAAGTTTCTTGTCTGAGGCGATTCTACGAGCCGCCCAGGGTCTCAGGTACTACAGCAAATTTTTCTAGTTTAAGCTGAAGAATGGCAAAAAAAGAGTAACAAACGTGTATTATGCATTTCTTTGATCCACTAGGCTATAAAAAGAGAAATATTTAGCATGTATCTGAGAAGCGAGGCAGTCGAAAAAGGACAAAAATTAGCATGTGCCTCGGGGCAACAATACTAAAGAGAAATGTATTATTATGTTGCTCAGCATCAAAGTAGAGTATATGTTTTAAAGTTCCCTTAAGCGCTCACACACACACACACACACACACACACACACACACACACACACGTTTCTCGAACAAACGAGTGTCACTAGTTTCTTTCCCCTAAAGCCTTTCTTCCGTTCGCGCTTTGAAGTTGAAAGTTGCAGTATTTTTTTTTATTGTCTTTTTTGCAGCATCTCAAAATGAAAAAATAAAAAATAACAACCAAACATGAAAGCTGTGATATTTGTGTAAAAAAATGTAATAAAGAATATTGCGATCACTAATATAAAAATAATCAACGATATAAACCTGAACGGAATTCGTGAGCCTTTCCGAAGAAATTAGCGTTAGATTTGATTAGCGTGCGAGTTAGCTAGGATTCTTTACAAGCCGTTAGCATGTTCCACCGTCCCTCACATGTTCAGATATCTCCATAACTACCCTCTTCAAAGCATCTTCTGTGAGAGATCACTTCCTCCACCACGTTCTGGAGGACTGTTCTGCTCCTCTGTGAGAACTTTCCCCCCGACTATGAAGGATGTACCCCTGTGCCCCCCGAGCTCTTTACACAGGAATCTGATGATGCAGCTAAACTTTCCCGGTTCTAAAGGAAACTCATTTCAGCATTCCGAAGGGAAAAAGGGGAATTAAGGACAGTGAAGCGTGCGGGAAGGAAAACCGTGTCGAAAACTTGTTCATTACAGCAGCGAAAATTCAAATATTTTAATTATAGATGTCGGCGTCGCCGTGGGAAACGAGAGAAAACTCATTTATACCAAAATGAAAAAAAATGTAAAAGTAATTAAATGAGAAAAAAGAGACATGAAAAGAAAAAAAAAAAGGTTCTGGACAGAGGGGTGACCTGATCTGCAGATGAAAAAGTGATGAAATGATAAAAGAGTAGGAAAGGAAAGAGAAGGAAAAGAAAAAGAAGGAAAAGGGCTGAAAAGGTCAAGAAGGGACAGGTGGAGAAGAGAAGAGAAGAGAAGAGAAGAGAAGAGAAGAGAAGAGAAGAGAAGAGAAGAGAAGAGAGGAGAGGAGAAGAGAAGAGAAGAGAGGAGAAGAGAAGAGAAAAGAAGAGAAGAGAAGAGAAGAGAAAAGAAGAGAAGAGAGGAGAAGAGAAGAGAAGAGAAGAGAAGAAAAGAGAAGAGAAGAGAAGAAAAGAGAAGAGAAGAAAAGAGAAGAGAAGAAAAGAAAAGAGAAGAGAAGAGAAGAGAAGAGAAGAGAAGAGAAGGGAAGAGAAGGTTTATAGGAAAACAAAGGGAAATGAGGAGGACGCAAAAGAAAAAGGAAAAGAAAAGGAATGCAAAGAAATGGAAAGTGGAAAAAATGGAAGAAGGGAAAAAAGGAGGATGGGAAACAAAAGGGAAGATGAAGAGAAGAGAAGGAAAATAAAACTCTACACGTTTCATCAACCCTCATTCATGATTGAATATTGGCTCCTCGATCCCACTCGGTCTCTCGGTCGCTCAAGTCCATGATCTCTGAAGGACGTAATCCATCGTCAGAGAAAATGGTGTCGTCAGTAACAGCAGGCTGAGAAATGAGCGACTCAGCAATTTCTTGAAATTCCATCATGGTCAGTTGGATATGAAGAGCAACCTGTGCTTACTGACCAACTACATGAGAAACATCAAGCTAAAGATCTGTGGACCAGGTGAACTCTGGTGGTGCAGCTCTCACAAGGGCTGGAGAACAGATGTTTAACCACCGAGCTCCTGAACCCGTTCTGGGTTTGAGGCATTGGTTTGTAGTTTAGAGGTTTTGTTGTTTATGCAAACGATTGAAAGATTTTTGTTTGGAAAATATTAGGAGGAACCGGAGAAAGCATTAGTGTGGTTAGAGGTTGACGAGATCAAAGGCAGGAAGTCAAGAAGAAAGGATGAAAAACGTCATTTTTCCAGCGACCACCACCGAGAGTTAAGATGGAAACAGGAAGTGGAACAGGAAGTAGAGTTCATATCTTCCAGCAGGAAGTTTGGAACCCCCGTATCGGGACATACCATCCTCGTTGGTTCTGATGCGTACCGGTGCGCTCTCAGGCCCGGGCCCTACGTCAGTGTGAGCCCTGACCCGCACCACGTACTCCGTCCACTTGCCCAAACCCTCCAGAACCACACTGGTGGCGTCGGCTCCGATATCCGTCACTGCGTGTGGCTCGGTGTCCTCACCGCTCACCGCCTGGTAGCTCACGGTGTAACGGACGATCGCGCCGTGCCTGCTGGCGGCAGGAGGAGGCACCCAACTCACCTTAATGCTGGTGGAGCTCAGACTGAGCACCTGAACGTCCTGAGGTGGGGCTGAGGGTGCTGATGGGAGTCAAGTGAAATTATAAAACAAACTTAGATCAAATAAGGAAGAAGGTTCGATACGTTTAGGCTGGGAGGAGAGCCAGATTCTTATTGGTTCTAAGAAGCTGAAGGTTGTGGGTTTGGATCTCGGGACTGCCGTAAGCTTGACAGAAGATCCTGTGCTTGGATTACACGCATTTTGTTCATGTTTACGCTTTTCAGTCGCATTCTAATACTCAACAGCGCCGAGAGTTTAGTGAAAAAATGTCATGACACACTTCCTATAGCTGTGACCTAATCTTCATGTTCCTCAGAGTGATGGAGTTCACAGAAGCTTGGTTAGAAATCAAAGTTAAGAGAAACCTAACAACGGATCTGTGCTGAATATCGGGATTTGGTGAACGTCCAAATGCTGATCTGATCAACTGTTTGGCCCAAAAGTTTTGGGACACCTTTACTAATTGGCTGAAGTCCCAAATCTCAGCAACACCTTGTGGATCATCTTCCCAGAAGAGTGAAGATTATGATAACAGCAAATGGGGACTACAAATAGAACAAGATGTTCAAAAAGCACATGCTGTCTGGTGTCCACAAACTTTTGCCCAAAACAGGGTAGGTTGCTAAATTGAGATCTGAGAGATTGAGATGTTCAGCGTACACATTTCTCCACGCGATGGCTATAAGTGAGCCGGTTTTCTGATGTCGAATTACAAACCTGATCTGATTTCACGCCTGGAGAGTGAAGTCTCGGCTTTAATCTGGTTTTACGTTGCATCTTCTTCAAGCCGAGTTTCTCCGGAATGTGAATATTCCGACGTGTTCTAATGAGTACAAACGAGGCTTATTGAGGAAGTGGGCGGCGGTTTCAAAGGCGCTGCAGTGAGACTGATATCATGAGACAGCAATCTGTCTGTCTTTGGCTTACTTTCCTCTCTTGTGTGTGTGTGTGTGTGTGTGTGTGTGTGTGTGTGTGTGTGTGTGTGTGTGTTTTGCCACTCGCATGTTTGAACGTCGGCCCTTTGGCTCCGAGTCAGCGTCTTTTTGTGTTTGTCAAGGTTCCAAGTGTCAAATCGTGAGGCTGCTTCGAGGACAAATATATGTGTGTGTGCGTGTGTGTGTGTGTGTGTGTGTGTGTGTGTGTGTGTGTGTATGTGTGTGTGTGTGTGTGTGTGTGTGTGTGTGTGTGTGTGTGTGTGTGTGTATGTGTGTGTGTCGGCTGGCAGGGTATCTCCACTCCTTTTAGGCAGTCCCTAAGAAAGGCCAAATTTAATTAAATCAGTGCCAAATGTTGCTCAGGTGAATCTGGCTGACGTTCCACAGCTTAGAGGTACAAACAAAAAAACACACAAAACAACACAACAACAATAATAACTAATAAATACCAATAAAAAATTAACCGACATAAATTATGAGCATCACAACTGAACATCGACATCCACAGTATAATCTTTAAAGGTAAATAAAAAACACGTACGTGCACTTCTTTACATGAATTAATCAAAATATGGAAATAATAAAGAAAACTAAAAGAATAACACAATAATCATAATAATAAAAAATAAGGGATTGTAAGGTTTTTGTTGACAACCAGAGCCCAGGAGGAAAATAAGGCCACGGTCAGGGTTGCCATATTGGGCATTTTCCTTCCATAATTACCACAGAGCTGAAATTATACCAGTATAATATCATTTTTATTTTCATTCTTTCTGTTTAATTCTTTCTTCCAGTTCGGGTTGAAAATAAATTCTTCTGTGTATTTGATACACAAAGAGTTTGGATTATAAGAATATCTTTTAATATAAAAAGTATTTTTTGTACTTTTGAATCATAAATCCTGGATCCTGATGCATCACAAGGTCTGGTGTCATTTCCGTTGCTATAGAAACTGTTCATTCATGGGGTATATGAGGTTTTAATTATCATTCATACTAATAAAAAAACAAAAACAAACAAACAAACAAACACAATTGTGGTTTAGTTGACAGGAACCGAACACTCGGAGCGTAAACGTCATGAACGAGCCGTTTCCATAGCAACGTTAATAAATAATCCAATGGATTGTGATTTATTTTTCTTTTATGAGCATGAACGCTGTCAGTAATACAGACGGACTTCGCTAACTCTGACGCTACTATCTGTCCATCTATTATCCCTCTCTCGCTTTCTCACTCGTCTTTATGTCAGCGTGCTGGAGAAGCTCCACAGCTGCTGCGCAGGTGTTTACGAAGCAGGACGACTTTTTTCTGACTGACGATCGGAACGAGGGGGTTTATTTTAGCGCCGAACGAAGAGAGAGAGAGAATGTTTTAATGGTCTGAGTACAAACTGGTCCCTAGAAAAAATCAATACATTTCTAAATAATAATAATAAAAATAATAATAATAATAATAATAATAGTCCAGTGGGCATTCCAGAACATTCCAGAAAAAAGTTGATCCGCCAATAAATTAACAAACAGATAAATAAAATTGTTGGCATTTAATAATCACCATAAAAATCATATTGTGATGAGAAACGTTCCCATAACTTCAAATCCACGCTAACACCAGTTTATTACCTGCCCCTCAGTAGAGCTATTTTCACCCGATCCCTTCTCCCGATATGAATGCTAAACAAATCGATTTGCATTGACTCCGCCCTAAATGTTTGCTCGTTAATATGTTCACTGTATTTGTGTCAATTCGAGTAACCTGTTTTTCGCATATATCGTATCCCTGACCCTCGAATCCACCGTACAATCCCACCGTTTCCTCCTCCGCTCTGGTCGTTAACGTCCCGAGCTCGTTCTGGAATCTCGGATAACCGTTTCAACCCGATCCGACCTTCAACGTACCTTCTGCCCTTGTCTACAGACAAAGGAATTCCCTCTGCTTTCCAGAATGCAGGAAAATGAACAGCAGGGGCAGGAGAGGAAATGAAGGGAAAATCGTTCCCTGTCCCTGAACAGCAGGGTGATTTCTTTCCTTCCTACCTTTTCAATTTCTGTGTTTTTTTTTTCTAGGTTAGTGCATGATAGAACAGGAGAGAGAGGAGCTGAGCACTCACTGGACTGAGCGGTCCTGGCTTCGATGGGCTTGGTGAAGACCCCCAGGCCCATTTCAGAGCGAGCGGCAAGGGAGAACTTGTACAGAGTGTCTGGCTTCAGGCCCTCCACAGTGTATGACCCAGTCGGGATGAAGGTGACACGAATCTGCAACAAAAAAAAACAGGAAACAAACTCGCTTTTTCACCTTTATTCAATTTTCAAAGACATCCGTATCTCGCCATCTTGGACCGGTGACCGAACAACCTTCAGTTTTTTCTCTCTTTTTTTTTTCTCTTTTTTGTCAGTAAAAGCAGAATCTTAGAGGAGACACACCAAACACAGGCGAGACCAAAAAATACTCCATGTTCTGCAATTATACCTCCCTCAAATAAAATAAAATCTAAATAATAATCATAATAATAATAATAACAATAACAATGGGAAAATAAACCTCACCAAAATGGCAAATAAATAATTAAAAAATGGAAAAAAAAAAATTAAACAAAAAAAAAAAAAAAAAAAAGATATATATATATATAAAATCAATATTCCCTTTTTTAATTTTTATTTAACATTTTTTAAGTTGGTTTTCTTTAAATGTCTTTTATTTTTAATATAATTATTTATGGTTGACGTATCAGAAATATGAAAAAAACAAATCTGTGATAAAGTGTGAAATGAGGGTTGTTGCATCATAAAATATAACAGCCAATCAGGTTCACGTATGCAAAAAGGATCCATGTCACATCACCACCACTCGGACAGGAGTAAACCTATTTGCATATTCATACAATATGTAGATTATGTAATAAAAGTGTTGAGAGTTTTTGCAAAATGTAACAGCCAATCAGAATCGTGTATGCAAATGAAAACCATGCACTGTAGCACAGATTCGCTTGGAGGATTTTTTACCCCAAAAAATTTTTCATATTAATTTAATCTTGATATTGTAAGAAATAAATTACAAAAATAAACAACTAACCAGGTTTATTTATGCAAATGCAAGACACGTAGCCTACATCAAACGGGGGTTAAGGTTATTTGGTGGTGGTGGTGGGGGGGGGTTAGAATTTTTATGTATTCATAAAATTGTAATTTTTTTATGAAAAGAAAAAAAAAATCACACCCCGCAGTCCACAGCCACGTTTTTATCTACAACCTAAACAGAGTGTTCCACAAGACGTCTGCTCTCAACACGAATGTTTGTTTTTTTAACCCACGTCTCTACAAATCACATGTGAATTTTTGCCAAGACTTGAATCTGCAGCGCTTTAAATCCAAACAACAATCTGCAGAACTCTCAATAACTCACAACTCCTCAGACCAGGAGGCTCGACTTTGCACGTGTTAATAACGTCCTGCATGAAGCTTCATGACAGAGACACAGAGAAACAACGTGAAGTCTTGTGAAACCGTACCTTGTTGTCTGATCCGTCCTCCCAGTAATGCAG
Organism: Silurus asotus; assembly: GCA_024362625.1. Lineage (NCBI taxonomy): Eukaryota > Metazoa > Chordata > Actinopteri > Siluriformes > Siluridae > Silurus > Silurus asotus. The sequence continues at coordinate 4,403,166 of MU580030.1, forward strand.
CTCGTACAAAGTGATCGCCTCCTGAACGGGCAGAATCCACTTCAGCGTAATCCCATTGTCGGCTTCGGCTTCGGCTTCAAATCCAGAAGGCTGTGCTGGGACTGGAAAGAGCATGGAGAAGAAACGATGTTCATAAAGATATCAGTGAACGTCAATAAACTTCATTATGACTTTTCCATGCTCCAGGCCGCGTTACACCGAATCAATTCCCCGAAGTCCAACTTTCACATCTTCTGCTTTAAGTCATGAACCTCAACGATTGTACAACCTGTTACTTCTCAAACCCATGTTCACGTCAGAACTTCACCAGGAAGCCTGAAATGTTATAATGGCAGCCATCTTGGAAAACAGAACTCGAGCTAGCTTTTAAATTTTTACGAAACTATAAGACGAATTTGAGGCTGACAGAAGCAAAATCACCACCAGCAATGACGTAAATGTAATTCGTTACCGTACTCAAGTCTCTTTTCCGCGTTTCTGCGCTTTACTGTTTTCCATTTGGGGAGATTTTTAACTTCACTACACTTCAAAGTCAAATATCGTCCTTTTTACTCAACTACATTTTTTAAATCAGTTTTTCCTTTTGATCTGCCTTTATTTTATAGATAGATTTCTTTTTTTCTGTATTCAATTCCCAGCGTAGACAATCTCAGCAGGAAGAACCGCTCCAGCAAGCTTTGAACTTTGTTCACCACACGCCGAACGCTCCTCACTGCTCCTATTCCTGTTCCTCAGTCTATAAAAAGCAACTGTCTGAGATGTGACAAAGAACAACGTGGAAGAAAGAAAGACTTCAGTGAGCTTCAACAGGTGCACTATTTACTAAACAACAAACTTAAACCGGAAAAAAACGTTGTGTTTAGAAGTTTAGATGTTTCTTTTTCTTGATTTTTGATATGATTGCGATACCGGCTCTGATCTGAACTCACCTCCTTGTTGTGTTTTGACCTGCAGGATGTCAGATGGAGGTCCGTCTCCTACAGAAGTGAAGCCCAGGACACGGAGACTGTACGTGACGTTGGTGGTTAATCCGGAGATCGTGGTCAGACGGCTGTCGTCTGTGTTGTGTTTCTGCCAGGCGCTGAGCTGCGCGTCTGGATCGGTCGTGTAATAGATGCGATATCCGCGGATCTGCCCGTTGGGTTCCTCCGGAGGTTCCCACTGCACCAGCATGGTGCTGGAGCTCAGCATTCGCGCCTGAACCTGTAGCGGAGGAGACGACGGCGCCTGTTCGCTGGTGCGAGCTTCCACCGATTCGCTCGGAGGACCGCGGCCGATGTTGTTCACCGCCATGACGCGGAACTCGTACTCCGAGTACGGACTCAACCCGCCGATGCTGTAGCGCGTCGTAGCTACGCCGTCGACTTCCTGGTAGCTGCTGTCCGAGGATTTGGAGCGGTACTGGATCATGTAGTAGGAGACCGGTTCCGGGTTCCCGGAGTCCCACGTCAGGGTGATGCTGGTGGCCGTGGTCTCAGTTACAGTCAGAGACACAGGGGGTTTGGGGAGAGCTGAGGAGATGAAGAGGAGATGAAACAAATTTAACCCTTTGCTACCCAGGGTTTAGTAATTATGGCAGCAAGGTTTTTATGCAAATTATTAGATAATTAAATAATTAGGGCAAATTATGGCAGTTCATACACTAACAAGATTCTTCAGGTCGCAGGCATTTCTCGTCCCGTAAAGTTAACATCGTAAATACGCATCATCGTCTCACGGTAACCGTCACTTACATTGCCTGTGGGTGAAACCCTGCCTGACCGCTGAAAGCCGTTCTGAATCGATGTTATTGACTTCCAGAGACAGAACCACGGCAGAAAATAAAGAAATATGGCTGAGCTGGAATGGAACTGTGTATTTGTGAGAGACAGAGCGAGGCGAGAGAAGTAAAAAGGGCAGGTGAGCGAGTCAGGAACACTCATCCTCATGTCATTAAGACTCGTGGCCTGCCTGGAGATAAACGCCCGTGACACTCTCGGAGCCGCTATTGATCGTCGAGACGCAAAGTGCGATCGATATCGTTAGCGGTTGCTAACGCGAGGCCCCGGTGTCTGCTGGGACTGAAACACATGCACACTCTGAACACTCGCTGTGGGCAAATACGAGCTCGGAATCATTTAAAGGGCAAAGAGCCTGCTGTTCTCTCTGGCGAGCTTCCCAAAGTCCCTAAAGCTCATGAATGGTCGAGAATCGGACGGTGGATCTGACAGGACTGGTTAATTAACGATCACATCAGACGTGTGAGTTTTTGAGGTGGAGCCAAAAAAAAAAACGAGGCCTGGTGGAGATAATGTTGCAGGGTTTCTCCACGTTTTTCATTTGAAATGAAACTTCAGTCTATGCAGACTTCCCTAAAGATTATTAAGACCATATTTAACATCTGAATGAATGATTTTAAATTACAGCTAGGACATGTGTTAGGTTACAATCTCAGATGTTTTCCATGTGTTTTTAGACGAAAACACCGTTTTTAAATGAATCCAGATTCACCTAGAAAACCAAATAGACCAATAGCATAGAAACACAAATATTTTTTAATACTCAGTATTCTTTCTTCCAAATCTAATCCAGACCTGGAAATCACACAAATCAAATTCCAGACTTTTTCATACTTTTTCCAAAACGCGTAGGAACCCCCGATTCAGGCGTTTCCAAATTAAGGCAACATTCCGTGTGCCATTCGAAGTGAAGTTTATCATCATTTTAGATCTTTTTAAGTCAACAGAGCTAAAAATAAACTGATACTACAAACTAATTGTGTTTCTCAGTCCATCTGTCCGTGTCTTTAGCCAGACCGTTGCGAGGTTACAGAGATCCTCGTTATAGAATGGTGTCTTCTGGTAAACAGTTTGGAAAATTCTACCATTTGAACTTAAGATACCATCAGACAAAAAGCCCCATTATACTGCACCCAGGCAACATAACTACCACGTTCCCCTGGATCAGGAATGCCGACTTGTTCTAACTGAAGGTCGTTAAGGAGTAAAAGACATTGACGTTACCTTTGACTGTAATTTGCGCCATGGCTTCGATCATTCCCAGAGACGAAATGGCCACGCAGGTGTAGTTCGCCGACTTGCGGATGTTGGTAAGTTCCAGGACGTTGCGTCCTATGGGCATTTCGTCTTCTTTGGTGAGCTCTGTTTCTCCACTCATCCACTTGACATAGGGCATCGGGGCTCCGACAGCAACACACGTGAGATTAGCGCTGCCCCCTGGCATCACCTCCTGATCGCTGGGTGGGATGGAGAACCGAGGAGGAACCCGTCGCACTGGAACCCAAAAACCAACAGAGGAAAAAGTGAGACGTTTTACAATTTTGCGGAGGACGGATGCGAGAGAGGAAACCACATACGATGTGGTATCAAAATGTTTCGAGGCTAGTTTTGTAACACGCCAACAGATGGCAGCACAAGGCCGCACACACAGTCATTGGGAGCACCGACCTTCATAAGTCAGGGAGCCAAAAGTCACGGTCCTGTGTACATCAACTGCTGCTGTTCTGACCACGAGTTACCACGTCTGCTGCTCTGACCACGTGAGCATCCTGTCACCGAGCTCCTCCTCACACGTGAAACAACACCAACTCACTTCTGTTCCCACCCTACTCGCTAGATTTGACTCCTGCGGACTTCGCCCTCTTCCCGAAGAGGAAGATCTGGCTCGCCATTTTGACACCATTATGAACATCCAGCGCGAAAACGCTAAAAACGTGCTTTGTAAAGACGACTTCCAGGGCACGTTCCAGAAGAACGCTGGGGGCGCTGTTTTGCTGTGCGAGGGGACGGCATAAGTCATTTCTTGCAAAACAGCTCGTTTCCAAACCTTTTAATACCAACTCATAGCTTTAGCTAGTAACTCTAAGCTAGACTCGAGCAAAAGATTTGTTTATTAGCTAAACCTTCTCAGCTTCAACCTTAACAACAGTACTGCCACTGTGTACTCATCCCCCAATACATGACCTTTAACCCTTTTGGACTGTCTTTAGGGCTGTAATGTTCAGCTAGCGTGCTAGGAATTGGGTTAAACTCTTTCAGGATGCCTGATTTAACAGTTACATGCTCATCTGGTTGTTTGTACATTTGTTACGTACATTATTTCATGCTCGGGCTTGGCAGATCAAAACAGCACTGAACCTCAACAGGAGGATTAGTGGAAAAGATGGTGGAAACCTTTCAGGTAGATCAGATAAAACATGATATCTTGCTAATAACTTTAACATAATCGAATATGTTTTATTTCCCTTCGCCTAATCCGATCCGCAGGCTTTTTTAAGGCTTCTTTCCGATAACAGGGTGTCGATAGCTGGAGATGGTCGGCGTACGCTGCGGTTCGAGGCTATCAGGATCTCAGCGCTGGGAGAAAAGCCCATGGGACTCGCATTGTTCACTGAGGCCTTTTTTTCCTTCTCTTTGTGCAGCTCTGATATGCAGATAAGCTGACATTATAAAGGGGTTCCCATGGAGATGAAAAAAAAGAGGCCTGTTGACGTTGTGTAGAGACCGAAGAGAATAAAAACGAGAGAATAAGAGACAAAGAGAGAGAGAGAGAGAGGGAGGGAAGAATGAAGTATCGGCACGAAGGCTGATCCGTATACATTCAGGAAGGAAAGATGGCCTGGGATAAACACGCTCGCTCAGGCTTTCAGAACGAAGGAGAAATCAAGGCCGAATAAAAAGGCGAGACGAAGGTTAAAGACAAACCCCTTTTTTAACACAATACAAAAAATTCCTATTGTGTTTCTATTCGTTTACTTTCCCTGTGTTCCCTGTGTTCCCTCTGCCTGCAGCTAGATTTCTATCTTTTCGCTTTATGTTTCAAAAGTAGCCTTCGCTTAATTATTTTCTTTGAAGTACGTAACTGAGCGAGTGCTCCACCTCAGGAGCTCGTCGCGTTACTGCACCTCTCCGGAGGTCACCGCAGAGAAAGACGCCAATATTATTTTTTTTTGGACCAAATCCAAATCAAAAACATTTCTTAATTTGGCCCGACAGTCAGAGCGGTCGCGCTCGTTATCCAACCCACCCCCACCCCCACCCCCACCATCACCCCTTCACGTATTACGGCGTAACGAGAGCGTAACGACAGCGTGCACGTGAGTGTTAGCAAGCAGTGGACTGGAACTGAGGAACACCGGTGGAACAGATGAAGCAAAGGTTGCAATCTAAAATAACATAAAAAAAAAACAAAACAATAAAACGCTAGATGTAAAGAACATAAAGCAAACTACAGGACGTGAGCATGCAATACAGATGCTACAGGCAGGGGGCAGCAGGTGAGGAACTGTAATGAACATGTGGAGAGGAAGAAATGGAGGAAGATCTAAAGTCAAATATGAGCTAAGGAGAAATCAGATTCAGGTTTTATCACTGAAGACACAAGTTCCATGGGGATGATGAAGATGATGAGGATGATTCTTCTTCATAAGTTGTTTTGAAGGACCTGAACTTGGACACAGCGCTTTTTTTCCCCCCACTGGGTTCCAAACATCATTTCATGCACAATGACATTTTTTCCTTTTTCCATATTTCTTTCTGTATTTTTTCTCCAACATTCTTTATTTTTTCTCACACTAACATTTTAACATTTCTTTCTTCTTTTCTTTTTTGCTTGTTTCTTTCTAGTTTTTTTTTTTCATTATTACTTCCCCTTATTGTTTCTTCTTGATTCTTTCCATTCTTTTTTTTTTTTTAGAAAGAAAAGCTAGGAAGAAAAAAGAGATTCGAGAATGTAGTCTTTTCTTTCTTTCTTTCTACTTAAAGTTTTTGGCTTCTTTTCTTTAACATTATTTTCTGTTTCTCTTTCTGTCATTTTAATCTTTCTTTCTTTTGTCAGTTTTTTTCTATCTTTCCTGTTTTTTTTTATCTTCAAATGTAATCTTTCTTTTTGATTGTTTCCATTTTATACTCTTTCATTCTAGAAAATGCTACAAAGAATTTTTTTTTTTTAAATACTTTATACTGTTCTTTATCTCATCCCTGTTTTTAGATTTCCTTTTTGAAACCAGGTCCAGATCGAGAGGAAGCGTTCCTGCTTCATGGTTTTTGTAGGTGTTCCAGAGGAAGTGATGGAATGATTGTAGATGAAACTCTGGATGTGATGGATGTCTGAGTGAGTTACTACACTTTAGCTTCATGTCTCTTTCCATTAAACGAGTGTAAACGCTGTAAGAGATCTTCTCTTCCTTACTAAAACTGCTTCACTCCATCCTGCTCCAATTAAGAAAAAAACGAAAAGAAAAGTAGAAGACAGAAAGAGGAGGCGGCTCGGGTTCATGCTCTTCTTCAGAATAAAATCAAATGTTTACCATGTGACACGCAGGACAGCTACAAATATTACACGCTGAAACAAGTGACTTTGGGGAGAGAAAAAAAAAGAAGGGAAAAGGAAGAAAGAGTGAAAAGTGAAAGACAAACCTTCACGCTGATCTGAGACGGACGAGTGTGTATGAGAAGATGGAGGAGTGAAAATGGAGACAAAAACACAGAGTGAAAGACATTTGTGTGAACAGACAGAAATCAGAGCATCGAGAAAAACAAATAACAACAACCAGAATGTGAGTGTGTCAACAACAACAACAACAACAACAACGACAACAACGACAAAAACTACAGAGCCTTAAGAGCTTAAACTTATCTCACCTGCTTACCACTTCTCCTTTCTTCTCTCTGTTTGTCCTTTTTTCTTTTTTTCTTTCTTTCTTTCTTGGTCTCTCTTTCTTTCTTTCTTTAACTATTTTCCTGGTCATTTCTTTCTTGCTTTTGTCAAATGTATTATTTATTTAATAGCTTTTATATTTTTCGAATTTTTCTTTCTATCTTTCGGATCAATATTCTGTCTAGTCATGCTTCTTTCTTTTTTGTTTCTTTGCATAATACTTTTTCTTTCTTTTTTACTTTTCTTTTTTTGTTTGTTTGGTTGGTTGATTCTTTCTTTCTTTCTTGCTCCAATCTTCCATTTTTTTTTTTTACAATTTTCCTAGCAATTTATTTCGTCTTTTTTTTCTTTCTATTACAATTTTTTTATTTTGGTTCTCAAATTTCAATTAGATAATAAGAGATGATGAGGATGAGAGACGACAAACAGACAATACAGACAACTATAATGATGATGACAGTGTGTGTGTGTGTGTGTGTGTGTGTGTGTGTTGTGTGTGTGGGTGTGTGTGTGTGTGTGTGTGTGTGAAAGAGAGACCAACCTTCTCGTAGCTCTGAGAGGTGAGATTATGAGCAGATGGACAGATGGAGGTTAAATGGACAGACGAAGACAAAGGGTAAGAAACAGAGTGAGAGAGAACGAGTGAATCAACACATAGAATAGAAACATTAACACACACACACACACACACACACACACACACACACACACACACACACACACACACACACACACACACATGGACCCTTAATCATACAAACACACACACACAGACACACACACATGCACCCTAAATTACACACACACACACACACACACACACACACAC
>MU580030.1:4415733-4418233 GCA_024362625.1 Silurus asotus
TGAGGTTTGAGGAACATTTTTGCCTGCAGACGTGTCATCTACTGTACCCCCCCCCCCCCCCAGCCACACCACCCAGATCCCTCGCCCAGATTGGTCCTGCATTGTTTATCCAATTCTCAATTTAATTGAAAGCTTTTAATAAGTGGATAGACACAACGTTCACACTCAGGCAGGATCGTGATCGTGCAGCGGAGGTGGAAAAGGAACTCGGATGATTCGCTGGTGGTGAGGACACAGGAAGTGAGCGCATCATGCTGATCACGTTGAAATGGGTGTGGTCATGACGGTGATAAGTATTCAGGAGGTTTGTGGAATGATGTGTGGCGTCTCTACACACAATGATTGTGTTCAGTCGAGCTCCAGCACTGTAATGACGTGATTATGTGCATGAAGACATGCATTACCTGCTCACCTGATTACCCTCTCACCCTCTCACCTGATTACCCTTTTACCCTCTCACCTGATTACCCTCTCACCCTCTCACCTGATTACCCTTTTACCCTCTCACCTGATTACCCTCTCACCTAATTACCCTCTCACCCTCTCACCTGATTACCCTCTCACCTGATTACCCTCTCACCTAATTACCCTCTCACCCTCTCACCTGATTACCCTCTCACCCTCTCACCTGATTACCCTCTCACCTGATTACCCTCTCACCCTCTCACCTGATTACCCGCTCACCTGATTACCCTCTCACCCTCTCACCTGATTACCCGCTCACCTGATTACCCTCTCACCTGATTACCCTCTCACCCTCTCACCTGATTACCCTCTCACCTAATTACCCTCTCACCTGATTACCCGCTCACCTGATTACCCTCTCACCTGATTACCCTCTCACCTAATTACCCTCTCACCTGATTACCCTCTCACCTGATTACCCTCTCACCTGAATACCCTCCAAACTGCTGACCTGATTACCCTCTCACCCGCTCACCTGATTACCCTCTCACCTGATTAACCTCATACCTGATTACTCTCCCACCTCCTCACCTGATTACCCTCTCAACCGCTCACCCGATTACCCGCTAAATTGATTACCTGCACACCCGATTAAATGTTCACCAGATTATCTGCCTACCTGATTACCCTCTCACCTGAGTACCTGCTCACCTAATTACCAGTTGCCTTCTAACTTGTTCACCTTATTACCTTCTCACACGCCTACCAGTTCACCTGATTACCAGTTCACCTGATTACCAGTTCACGTGATTACCAGTTCACCTGTTCACCTACACACCTGATTATCTGTTCACCCTTCCCACCTGCACACCTGTTCACCACCTCACTTATTCACCTGATCACATGTTCAGATCATCACTATGACCTCAGGCAAAGTTACCTTTTTTTTTTCTCGTTCCAACTAAAAACTCTCACGCACTCGCAGATCTGATGATGCCAGAAAATTATATTTTTCTTTTTTTTTTCAGATCAGTGCCACAACATCTGTCGTAAAATCGGGAAGTGGTAAAGAAGGGAATAAATAAATAAAATAGGTTCTTGTTATCGGACTCTTCAGGCGGATGGAGGTGAAGATGAAAAGACACGGAGAGTGAATGGAAACATGTAGACAAGGTTTTCACACATTCATTATCCGGCTGTCTGAGCCGCCTTACCTCGGATCGGTGAACCGCCTGGGAGAGAGGAAACGAACAACAAGACACAGAAGTGGTGTAGGTGGGGTTCAGGGGACAGGGGGTAGAAAAAAGAGATAAAGAGAAAGAGAGAGAGAGAGAGAGAGAGAGAGAGAGAGAGAGAGAAAGTGGGGCAGTGAGGGCAGAGCGATACAGGGATAGACAAAGAAAGAAGAGAAAGAGAGAGAAAGTAGGTGGGGTTCGGGGGACAGGGGGTAGAAAAAAGAGATAAAGAGAAAGAGAGAGAGAGAGAGAGAGAGAGAGAGAGAGAGAGAGAGAGAAAGTGGGGCAGTGAGGGCAGAGCGATACAGGGATAGACAAAGAAAGAAGAGAAAGAGAGAGAAAGAGAGGGGTAACGAGACAGAAAGAAGAAAGTAGGGTGGATATACAGAGGAAGGGGGATAGAGAGAAAGAAAGAGGGATAGAAAGTGAGAGAAGAGTCAAATTAAAAGAAGAATCAAAAGTATCAATGTTGGAATTAATAATGAACAGCACTGTTTATAAAACACAAAGAAAAGATACCACACCCACTCGGCCCCGCCCCTAACACGCCCACTCGGCCCCGCCCATGTGAAGAATTTATACGGTGCTTAAATCTTTACATATATGTGTAAATAAACCTTCACACGAACAGTAATGACTGCTTACTGCACTGAGTGACTGTAAAATATATACGAGTACATTTCTTTCTTTCTTTCTTTCTTTCTTTCACTGAAACTCAAAGGACCTTCATGTAACAGGATGCTGTTATTTTGTTGATGTGTTTACCTGAGCGAAGCTGTTTTATCCGTCCGTTGCTGCTGTTGATGTCGACGGGAAGAAAATCCTTAAACCAGGAAATTTCCGGATCTGGGTTTCCGCTC
>MU580030.1:4423233-4438414 GCA_024362625.1 Silurus asotus
AACACGCCCTTTCATTTACACCGACACGCACCACGCTTCGGGAACGTGCGAGGGACGGTCAGGAGATGCTACGAGCGCGTGGGGTGCAGAGATATACGGAATAACTCCACTTTGTGATACAATCTCCATCAGATCCCCTCCACGTGTCATTTTCAGCACCGTAACTAACCTGGGTTTAAGTCGTCCTCAAGCAGCCGCTCATCAGTCTCAACGTTCTGAAACCTTCTTTCTCCACAGTTCGAACAGGTACCATGTACTTCTCCATGATGCCTTGTTGCACTTGTTACGCCTTTCGTTTGCGTATCACTCCAGAGAAAACCAAACATAGATGATCGCTCACATGCCGAGAACACGTGTGTCTCTGAAGAGGTCACGTTTAGGTGCTGCCCCAGCAGGAGCTCGCAACGAGGAGACGCCGAGCCCCGGAGCTAATCAGCAACCGATCATGCAATGTGCAGAAAACTTTCCGGATGCGATAATTGAGGAAGGCCGCACCTGTCGCGTCTCCAAACAAGCTGATTACACCGGAGTCACGGCGCAACGCGAGTGTTAATTAGATATAATGAGTGAAATCACTGCTCTGTAGGGTTTTAGGAGAAATAAAAAAATGCATTTTTTTAAAAATTACAGGCGAAAAAAACTTGCTTCGTCAACTTTCAAGTGTTTACCGCTAAGTCCGTTTGGTGCTAAACGTTAGTGACGTTGGTTTGATTAGCCCGTGCTTTTCTCCTCTTTTTTTCCTTTTTTCTATCAAGCGGTAAATGGTGGCTGCCTCGCTGCAGAGATGGGTTTGTTTGATCTGTGGGTTGTTCATTTCTCCCCGAGTGAAAGCGTAAGTAAAACCTGTCACCCAAACCGGGGCGAGAGGGATTTAATTAACACGGCCTGCCATGTGTCTCAGTTCTCATCACCTTTCCACAGACACATTAAAGCAGCCTCCGTCTGCAGCGATTAAACTAAACAGCTCGCCGCAAATTCCCCTGCGTTTTCCTTCCGCTGCCTCGTGTATTCTGACCTTTCTAAAGGCTTTTACTCTCTACACTCTCGCGCCTCACTTCTGACAGCCGTCACTCATTAACGTTTTCACAACGCTGATTTATGAGCTCTAACTCAAGATACTATTTAATACCACACACACACACACACACACACACACACACACACACATGTGCACAACATCTGACCGATCCCGAGCCAGAACTCAACAGCGTTTATTGAGGCCTATAAAGTTTTAGAATCTTTGAGAATTCTGGTGTCTTCAGGTCTCTTTAGCAGTTCCTCAGGTTCTTTGAGGAAGACCGTGAGACACCTTGAGCAATGTTGTGAACTCTTGACTTCCTGCTCTTTATCTGGGCTCATTGTGGGATTCTTTGTTAAAGGTAAATGGTATGCGGTTAAGGATGTTTACTTTGGCAGACGTTCACATGCAGAGTAACTTGGGAGAAAGAATGGAACGGGGATCGAGTGAAGGGGTGGAGCTGGGATTAATTTGTGCCTTCAGGTAGGTTTGGATCTCTTTATGCAGTTTTCTGTGTTTAAATCTGGAAACAAGTGAAAGGACAATGCAAGTTGTTTTTACACGTGAGACTGGATGATTAATCAGTTATGGGAAAATTCGATTCAGCCTCGTTCGTCTGTACGGTGCAGAACAAAATAAATAAAACTAGCATTAGGACGCAACATCATAATATCTACACAATAATTCTGCAAGACACTCCGGCCAGTGGCATTTTCTGTTACAGACCGAATAATGGCGTGAGAAAAGTCACAGCAAAAAAGTGGGGATCGCTGGATTAACAGATAGATGGAGGGGGGTGGAGGAGAGGAATAACACTAATAATGTTAGACAAGATAACCTTTAAATTGGTCACCCAGGTCAATTGATCAAGCAAAAACAAAACCCGTTTCGTTCCGGGGCGTTCATGTAAAGGATTATGAGTTTAAATCCCAGTCGTACCAAGGCTTCAGGGGTCAAGAGTCTTAATCATTTAAATAAATGTCTCTGTCAAATATGTAAACAAATCAAAGTCACCCGCTGGATAACTGAGCGATTCATAGATAAATGGGAGCCAAACCATTTAGTGCTTTATATGTGAGAAACAAATCAAAGTCACCCGCTGGATAACTGAGCGATTCGGCTTCCAACAGTTAACGTTCAGAGCCAGAAAGGATTTTCGTTGTTCAAAAAAAAAAGACCGGAAGGATAATCAAGTTTGATCGTCCCCCAATCGTTTTGGTCCAACTCCAGAGTTTCTAATCTTGAAGTCCTTGAAGATGAGTGCGGTTCAGACAGCGAGTGCAGACTGTGATTCCACCCAGCCATATTGCACGAGTCCTTGGGAGAGGCCCTCTCTTGACAGACGCAGTTTGTATCTGTCAAAGCGTTGATGATCTATGGCGCCCGGCTCCGAGCCAGCAGATGGTGGGAGAAATTAAACTCGTGACACACACCGTCGGCTGGAGACGAGCAGGCGGTTGGAGACCACACCTGTAGCAGGGTGGGGGAGAAGATTTGTTTATCGCGTGAGAAAATGAATGCAGGGACGTGCCATAGCTTCCGGCAGAAAAAGGGCCCCGGAGCTCGTCGGTTCAATGAGCACGGGTTTGTGCATTGTGGTTTAAAGGGAAGCGAAGGGAACGTATACAAAAGCCTTGTTAGGAGTGGATGAAAGTGTGATGCGTGTTCATTATTCTCAGGCTTAATGTGTGATTGGAGCAGCGTTTACAAAGCGGAGCTGATGTACTCCTAAAATATTTATGACTCGTATTATGTTGCCTCAGAGTCAAGCAATAATATACAGAGAAAACAAATCGCACTCGTATGTTTCACAGATGCCGAGTTCGAGCCGGAATCCTCCAACGAAATGATACGCAGAAAGTAACGGGTAGGGTTTATGCCGAGTGTGTGTGTGTGTGTGTGTGTGTCATGTCGACAGACAGACCGAGGATTCAGAGGTTAGTCACAGCTTCGTTAGAAACAATTCCGACGCAACGGAAAAACAAACCAGAACGGCGAGTGATAACAGGAAAATTCCACAGATCGACGTTGTGTGAAAACACCCTCAGGGAACTGTGGGAAGTCCGTGAATAAAAGTGAGACTTGTTTTCGTCTGGCCAGGTGATGAGACTCGCTCATCCATCACAGCAGGACAGAAACCACGTCAGGACTGGAGACGCCCATATGGAGTCTTTGTATCAAGAAGCGTTAACGCAGTGGGGGGAATAATAAAGCAGGAAACGAACTCCATCCTCAACGACGTTTTCAAATGGGGACAAGACGGAGTCAGTGGTAAAGGTTTAGGGTTAGTAATCGTAAGGTCGGGGGTCCAAGCCCTGGTATTGCCAAGCTGCCACTCCTGGGGTCCCTGAGCAAGGCGTTTAACCCTCAGTGCTCCGAGGGCGCTGTATCGTGGCTGGCCCTGAGATCTGATCTCAGCTCTCTAACATCTATAGGATATGCGAAGAAAGAATTTCATTGTGCTGTGAAGTGCAGGAGAACAGACAAAAAGCTTCTTCCTTTTCTCATTATCGTTATCAAAAAGTTTCGAGAGGAGATCGACAAGTTTGAGAGACGAGATACGTTTCCACACATCACCTTTTAAAAATAGGCTTCTTGCACACTAAATCCGAGCATCCAGCTTTCTTCTGGAAGGTGTCTTCTGGGAGGTCTTCTTTTTCAACGATGTCAAAACCGTGACCTTTGAGCTGCATCTTGAAGGGTGAAGTCCATGGGAGCTCAATCTGACAAATAGGGTGGGCACGGAAGTGAGATCAGGTTGTTTCCGGCAAGAAACTTACGTGTGAGGAGGAGTAGCAGACGTGGTAACGCAGTAGAATAGCTCCCGATCTACACAGAATGTCGATGTCTTTCGGCACACTGACTTATGAAGGTCGGTGCTCCCTGTGACTGTACGTGCAGCCATCTGTTGGCGTGTTGCAAACTTGTCCACTGTGTTACCACCACCCTCGCCACATTATTGCAGCTGCTAACGCCCGTCCACGCTAACAACCGAGCGTAGACTTTTCCGTCAGATCATCCTCGATCCTGACACCTTTCCTGTTAGCTCCTGTCACAGGTAAAGTCGGATTTTACATCAAATCAGCATCACATTCCAACTGAAAGCTCGACGTGTCACCGAGATGCATACGCAAGTCCTGTGGCAACCGGTGGGGCATTATTACGCAAGTTCTTTTCTTTTCTTTCTTTTCTTTTTCTTTTTTTCTCGCCTCCGCAGAACAGGCCGGTTCGAGAGCAGAGGTCTGTCTGTGACGGCATGGGGAAGTGAATTAAGCGTAATGTTTTCCCAGAGCCTGCTGGGAGCTGGAACGGGCGTCGAGGTTGATGACGGCGAGGCCGATTCTGCAGCACTGAGGGTTTCAGAACCTTTCAGAAAGACAGACGGGACACGGTGACTCACGGTCAAGAAGCAGGACTCGCTGAGAGAGATGATCGCTGCACTCACTGGATTTCTTTTCCCTGACACTCGGGCTGTCGAGCTCACGGCAGGATCCGGGCTTCAGCGTAATAATAAACCTCAACCCTGAGTTAGAGCATGTAGGAGTCTACGGTATAAAGAACCTGCTTACCTCTGCTTACTTCTGCTTACCTCTGCTTACCTCTGCTTACTTCTGCTTACCTCTGCTTACTTCTGCTTATCCAGCATTACAAAATAGTCATTCATATTTTATATTTCTTTTATTTTTAATTATCAGTTATTTTTGCATGTTTTTGAGTTCATTCTCATTTTGAAATCTACTGAGATTTTATTGATTTTACTGATCAATGAAAATGTGCTAAATGAAATAAATATTAACATATTACTTTATATTAATAAATATAATTATATAATGAATAAATAATAAATCTAATATAGTTTCGTGCAAAAACAGACAGCACACAGTCAGTGATTCGCCTCTAGAGGCCGCGCTCGTAATGACAGCTGACGGGAACCCGGAAAAACTATCGGTAAGGATTTTTGCAAATAGTTGATAGTTCCAGCAAGCGATTACGATGCCGTTTTATTGGTCTACCTCAAATTTTAGTTGCATCGTTGTGTCTTTGTGTTACAAAAGAGAACTGCTGAAAAAAATTTTCCTACCAAAGAGAACTGCTGAACATTTTAATTTTGCACGTGATTACAGATCTGAAACGTTATTTTACTACAGCAAAATATTCCGGACACTTGACACCTGAGTGACTTAAAGCTGTGAAATCTGACCTCCACTGGTACGTTCTCAAATGTCTACATTTTTCTGCTTTCTTTCACACGTTGAAGAACAAAGCAACATGGCGATCATAGAAAATAAGAACAGGAACCTGAGGCTCCAGCGAGCTTCAAAGCTGCAAGAGCATCATCCAGAACTACTAATGCAGATGGTTTTAGTTTTCTGTAAATTTCACGATTGTTTTTTTTTTTTTTTTTGCCAAATACGCAAACTGCTACTAATAACTGCGCTACGATAACAACCAAGAGAGACGCATGCACTGACCAATCAGAAGCCAGAATTCAAGAGTGCTGAGAGATAACAAGGAATGACAGCAATCAGAACAAGAATCATGGTTTACAGAACCACACCAAAGGAAATAAAAAACATGCTAACAGAAATGAATTCTATTCTTCCACCGAGTCGTGTGCTTTTATTTTACATGGAGGAAATGCTTCCTACCTTCCAGCACGGTGAGTTTGGCGCTGGTGTTGATCTCCCCGGCGCTGTTAGCGGCCGTACACTCGTAAATAGCTTCGTCTCGGTGCGTACGCAGGGGTTGGATACGCAGGACAGAACCCGAGCCATCATCAAACTCGATCACCTGAGGGCCAACACACAAAGATCAATGCAAGAGTATATGCACACACACACACACACACACACACACACTCCTTATTAATCTATTAGCTGTAGATTTATTGTTAACTATAGCATCCTGACAGCCAATCAGAGATGAGTATTTCCCACAGCAGAGGAACGCTCCTACGCCTTGTGGTGTTTTATTCCTCTTACACTACAAATTACAGTGAACACACAGCGTATCATATCAAACGAATTATCCGTTTACAGTTACGTTCTTCCTCTCTCTCTCTCTCTCTCTCTCTCTCTCTCTCTCACCCACCTCAAAGCGCTGAGAGCTGACTTTCTTCCCTTTTTTCATCCACGTGATACGAGGTTTAGGTTCTCCGACCGCCTGGCACACGAAAGACACCACGCCTCCCGAAATGCCCGTCTGATCCTCTGGAGACTTTACGAACCGCGGCAAACCTGGAAGAGAGAGAGAGAGAGAGAGAGAGTGAGAGAGAGAGAGAGAGAGAGAGAGAAAGAGAGAGAGAGAGAGAGAGAAAGAGAGAGATTGATTCATATATATATATAATGTTAATAAAACACACAGTAAACAGATCGTTGGAAAGAACAGGTTTTTCTTTGCGAGCACACACACACACACACACACACACACACACACACACCAGGTTTCACAATAAGGTGTGAGGCAACACACACACAAGTTTATCCACATTAATTATGCACTTTCACTGACGCAATTTTTACTACAGCTACATATTGCTACGCAAACACACACACACACCCACACACACACACACACACACACACACACACACACACACACACACACACACACCCACATACACACCCACATACACAAACATTCAGATTGTAAATAAAACATTTTTCAGAATTAAAAAACACGTTAAATCGTTGTTTTATTCTTTAAAACATTTCTTAAAAATATTAATTCAACAGAAATTTAAACCAATCAAAAATACAGAACAGAAAACTTTTTGTTTGTTTGTTTGTTTGTTTTTACTTTGCATTTTATGATCATGAAAAATTAAAATGAGAAATTCTAAAAGAATTCTATATTTTTGGAATTTAGTAAATATATGTGAAAAATTTTACAAAAACAATATTTTAATGATAAACAATTATTAAAATTAAAATAAACAATAAACAAGAAAATAAGTAAAAAAAATAAATCACTCTAAACACAGAAACGAGGGGGCAGTAATTCTACGAGAGAGGAAAAAAGAGGAATTTTTAGGAGGTAGTTCACCAAACAATTTCTTCTTTTTTAGTTCCATTTCCTATAAATTTCTCATTCAATCTAAATATAAAATTGAACTGTTCCTCAGAACGTCACGTCACGTCACGTCTTTCCCCTCTGTAATGTCACGTCTTTCCCCTCTGTAATGTCACGTCTTTCCCCTCTGTAATGTCAGGTCTTTGGTTTTAGTCAGCGGTGATGGATGTGCTGTTTACGCTCCGGGATCCTGCTGTTACACGCCCCATTTTCCAGCCACTGATATTTTATTTTAGGCAATAGAAATTCTTTTGTTTGTAATACGTTAGCGTTTCTATAGCAACCGGGACGTGTAAACTCAGAAGTTTGTGAGTTCAAACCCAGAAACCAACCAACCTGCCACTGCTGGGCCCCCAACCATAAACAGCTCAGATTTATAGGAGAAAAATCTGTTTTTAGATCTTTGAGGGAACATTTTGGAGCAGAACCACGTGTGGAGGAAGGACGGTTATACAGTGTACTTCATCTGATGTGTAGAAGACGTGTGCGGAGGCAGAATCAGACCCCTTCTAGAAGCGCATGTCGTCATGGCCGAGAAAAACGGCTGTGCCCTTCTGCTTTTATGTATCCGCTAATAAAAGATCGTCGCAGCCGCGGCAAAGGAACAAAATCGATAGCTAGTTAACATAACGTAGTGCCGATATGAAGAGCGGCGTGCCGGAGACTAGCGGGCAGGCGGCGAGAGCTAAATCATCGCCCGAGCCAATACAGTGGCGTGACCTTGATCTAGGACGTTGGGTTCACCGGGGAGACACGAGCGCCGTGGAAGCCAACATCGCCTCTGTGTGGGGAATATTCTTTCAAATCCGGAGCGTACCAAGTTATAAAAAAATAAAATAAAATCCCTGACCCTCCAGACTGCTGGTCAGGCTGACATTTAAATGACATTTACACGCTGGATCCCCGGGAAGCGTCGTGATTGGCACAGCGGCTCCTCATAAAAAGTGGCTTTTATCTGTATCAACATCCACACCATGCCTCTGCAGCTTTCAGCGTGATTCTCCCAGCATGCCTTTCATCACTCTGCATGAGGGTATGCACCAAAGAGCCAAGGACCCAAAGATCTCCATCCCTCCTAACAACCCCCTGCCCCCACCCCTGCCCCATGCTCTTTACCTCCACCTCCTCAGAGCCACGACCACCATGACCACCATGACCACCACGACCACCACCTTTGCTTCTTACTACACCTAATTATCAACAGCTGAAAGACCCGTGCTCGTTAAGCTCGTTAAGCTCGTTACGGCGCATGCTTCCCATTAACCAACGGACGGAAAACCCACTGAAAAAACGGATGAACAGGTCAGAGAACTTCTCACGGAAGAGAGAGCTCCTGAAAGGATCGACGAAGGAACCACAGCACATCTATAACATGTTCTCGCCGAGCCACGCTAATCCGCTCACACACAATGGCGTACTCTACAACGGCCTCTGACCCCTGACCTCATCCCCGTGAATCTTTGAAGATGCTGGGAAACATGAAAGAAACACTCACGAGAAAAGCACAAAAAAAAAAGGCTCTAAAGTGCGACATCATGACGTTAAAC
Organism: Silurus asotus; assembly: GCA_024362625.1. Classification (NCBI taxonomy): domain Eukaryota; kingdom Metazoa; phylum Chordata; class Actinopteri; order Siluriformes; family Siluridae; genus Silurus; species Silurus asotus. The sequence goes on from MU580030.1 coordinate 4,431,871, forward strand.
AAAAAACACAAACGCTACAATCGTTATTTACATCCAAACGCCGGCTAATTGTTTACATGAACACACGCGACTAAGCGATATTCATGCGCTTTCATTTATATTATAATATAGTATCATATTATTATAGTATTATATTTAAAAAAATTGGTTTGGTATTTGTTTAAATTTCCAAACCAAACTAAAGGACGAATCTGAAACTGTTTTTTTTATAATTTCTTTAAAGAAAATAACAAAATGTGAACAGTTTCATCATATTATTATAGTATTATATTAAAAAAAACTTTTTTTTGTTTAAATTTCCAAACCAAACTAAAGGACGAATCTAAAACTGTTTTTTTATAATTTCTTTAAAGAAAATAACAAAATGTGAACAGTTTCATTTGATTCAAACAACATAAAAAAGTAAACTTAAAAGAAAATTAAGAAAAAATTACAAAAAACATGATGTTAAACAAAAAAACACAAAAGCCACAAACTTTTTATTCATAAAAAACCCTAATCCCAACGGCAGCTGTTTATTTATTGATATGCGTGCGACTGAGTTCGTTTGGGTTTGTCTCTCTGACTAGTTTCTCTTTTTTCATTTATTTATTTTTTTTTACATTGATGCGTTTTTATATTTAAATGTATTTTATTTATTTATTCTTATTATAGTATCGTAACATATTATTACTGTATGATATTAAGTGTTTTTTAAATTTGCATTTTATAACATTTCCATAGCAAACTACCACTTTATCCAGACAACTATTGTTATTTCAAGAAAATAAAATTCAAATAGTTCAATTTTTGTTGACATTGATGCGTTTTTATATTTAAAAAATAAACTTTTCTTTTGTATTATAATATAGCATTCTATTATTACACTATTATATTTTTTAGTCTGCATTTTATTGAAAATTTCAGTAGCAAACTACCACTTTTTCACGGATGCCAAATTAAAAAATGTTAAAGTCAAGTCAAGTCAGGTTTATTTGTATTGCGCTTTTCACAACAGACATTGTCTCAAAGCAGCTTTACAGAAATCAACAGTGAAGGTGAATGGTGTGTGTTTATCCCTGATGAGCAGCCTGGAGACTGAAAATTAAAATTAAAGAAGAAAATTTGATTTGCTAATTTTTTGTTAAACAAAAAAACCTACATTAAAACCATAATAAAAGGTTGCAAACATTTTCTTTTTCGCTTTAAAGTAAAAATTGTGTGGAACATCAGCGTTGAATAATAATTGTTCGAGTCCTGTAGAGTGTGGAGACGCAGCAGTTGAGACGTTGAGACGATACGATGAGGCAACTTATATATATACATTTTCCCTCTGTGGGATTTGAGGGATTCGATGTTCTACTCCAGCTGGACTGGGAGTCTGTTAAAAGTTTCCTCCAGTATAACTGAACCCCTGCTATGTTGAGTGCACATCTGGACGGCACCCAGACGTGAGTGTATACCTACTTATTAACAGGCTGAATATTACACTCTTCTGTTTTGTCACCAGAGACGAAATAATGACCTAATAGTTTAATTCCCGCGGGATTCCCTCTCTCTCACTCTCTCTCTCTCTCTCTCTCTCTCTCTCGCTCTCTCTCGCTCTCTCTCGCCATCTTTGAGCCGATATCAAATCAAGGCTGGAAACCAAAGATGATGATTCACGTCTTTAAAAGGCCCACCACGAGCAGCGGTTTAAAGCCTAAAGTAACGCTAAACCTCCCAGTGCACGGGTCATACGATACGCCTCACCTCGATTAGCAGGAAGCGCCCCCACACCCCCCCAACAGACTCGTCAAAGATGCATGAGTGAACATCCAGCTAATGCTTTCGGTAAGCTTTCGGGGGTGTGTGAGCGATTTGCTCGCAGCGGCCTGAGTAAAGGTGTTTACTCCGGTTTTGTGTCGAGAGCCGTCGAAAGGTGGACCGAAGGATATCAGTCCGTTACTCGAAAGACGTGATGCTCCTTCGGGGGTTTGATTGGAAGGCAGATATCCATGTGTAAACGCTGCAACAGAAATCATGGCAAACGCTATCGTCACATGTCCGAGGCTTGTCAAAGTCTTCCCAGATGATCGATCGATCTATCTATCTATCTATCTATCTATCTATCTATCTATCTCTCTCTCTCTTTTATCAGTCGGGCAGAAATCCTGGAGGTTATTACTGTAATGCGCCTCACAGTGGGCGCAGTGGAAATGCGTAATTGCATTCCAATTCGATGTTCTGCGCCATTCTGTTAAATAATTCACCCGAACCCGGAAAGCAACGAGCTCGACAGACGCCTTTTCTCTGAGATCACTTAAAGAGAGAGACACTTTCCTTTTTTTTTTCCCCACTCTGCGTTTATCAGCCTGTTTATTCTCTCTCTCCCTGTGTTTACGCTCGCATAATGGACCCGAGGAAAATGAGAAGAAAAAAAAATCCTGATCAGGAAAAGCACCATTAATGTTCCCAGAGCGGTAAAACGCGACACTATTCCCGCCAGGGGTTTAATATAAATATTAAGCGGGGTCCATTTAACAAGTTGATAATGGCCGCAGAATTGTGAAAAATATTGTTATTGAGCTGATTGGGCAAGATAATGTGGCGCTAATTGGAAGCAAAAGCCTTGGAAATGGAGCAGAATTACATTAATGGAAGCGTTCGGCTGAAAGGACGGCGGCCGATAGCGTCAGATCATCAGACATATTTCCACTAAGTGCTGCAGTGAAGGGGTTTAAAAAAATAAAACTGGTAATCTATTATTAATGAAAACGAATGTGCATCTCTCTCTCTCTCTCTCTTTCTCTCTCTCTCTCTCGCTCTCTCTCTCTTTGGTTTGGGTATCGATTCCACATACTCCACTCAGATCGACTCGAGCGATTAGTTTCCGCAAAAACCCGGGTCTCACTCAGGTACTTTCCTTTCACCAGCTTCCAAAAAGTCCATGTACTGATTTTAAAATAAAGAAGGAATGTTTTTTGGAAGATCTCCGCATCTTCACGTTCACATATATATATGCCACGGATTACAGAAGACGAATGGAAGCGTGTATGTGTGTGAGACCACCTGTTCTTGCACCTGTGGCTTTGGTGAACTGAAAAGGGGCCTGCAGGACCATCTGGGAGGTCAGGATATGGCTTTTCTCTTCTCTCCACTGACCCACGACCCCATCAAAGCTCCTCGGAGCATGACGTAACCCTAGACCTTAAAAGCTCAGGCTGTCAATGCACAAATGAGGCGGTCTAATGGAACTAGACCAAATAAAAGACCATCACCATCTCCATCCTCCTCCACCACCAACATCTCCAGGTCATCATTTGTTGTAATGCGGGTTTACATTGAAGAACATTCACTTAGACATTGCTTTTGTATCCTCTGTATGCCGTGGTCCAGATATTGCTTTCAGTATTTACTTTAAAGAAAACACCCTATACCTACTCTTCATCTCATCAAGCAAACAATTAATTAATAAGATGTGATACAGAAAACTGCTTAAATGAAAGATTTACTGACACAAGCGTCTCGTATCAGTACCTGTAGCCTGAACTGCAGCTGGTTAAAAGATCGCTAACGTTCCAAAGGTGATTCTTTCATTCTCGCTCTAAAAGTAGCATCAGATTTAACCAATAAAATATAGAAGGCAAGATTAAGAACAAAGGATAAGAACTGTTTTTGTTCCACACAGTTGGCTGCAGTCGGACGTCGTCAGCTGTTTGTCGGACGATTCTGCATGTTGGAGCTCGTCATCATTCTTGCTCTTTTCTTTGCAACTTTGCAGACATAATGAGGTGGAACCTCATCTTGACAACGTGGGATAAAAAGGGACTCGGCTTGACATTTCCCATATGGGAACTCCAGCAGATATACCTCTGTGTGCATTTCCCCCTGCTGAAAGGCATGATGGGAAAATGGAGACCTGGAGAATATCTATACCTCATGGGGTCCTCTGTGTACTCGGATAAACCGAAGCCGTGTTACAAATGCCAAAGTTTGGACCAACAACGCTTCATGTTAGCGACGTCAAGACGAAGTATCTTACTGACAAAGCTTCCGTTCTGGGTATCGTTTCAACAACGACCTCATATCCATCATGAACGGCATTTTTTTAATTGGTTTTGTTGTCCTTTGTTAAGGAAACCCCATGATGACATTTTCCCGATCTCACCCGCCGCTAGCATCAGGCTACCTGTGAAAGCGCTGAAAGAAAAACCTGATCCATATATATATATATCCATCCTGGCCACACATCAAGCGTTACTGGATATGTTTCACCTTTTCATCTCAGCTGAAATATTAAATAGTAATGACAGGAAGTTTATGGATGTTACGGCTATTGAAAGCTGTCAAAATCAGTTCGAGACGAGTTCGGACTAATATTCTCTGGCAAAAGCTCAATTACCGCTCACTCGGACCCAGAGGCATTCGTCTGTCTTCTTGGATTTATTAGTTTTGTTCGTGGGGAATCGATGCGGGAGTGCTAGGCTATCTGAGCATTACCTAGATTAGCTTCACGTGACAAGCGCATAAATAATACAACCAGAACTTGTAAAGGTTTTAGAATCAGCATGAAAACTAAAAACTGTATGGATAAACAATCAAGATGGCGTAATTCGAGTCTGTTAAAAAAATAAATAGGCATTAACCCGAGAGCGACCGGAGGAGAACTCCCTGGACGCTGCTGAGCTTTTTTGGTCGTGACCTGCAGCTAATGTGGACTAGCCAGACAGTTCCCTCCGAGTCGATAGGGGGCGCTGCTGAATGTGGACTAGCCAGACATTTCCCTCCGAGTCGATAGGGGGCGCTGCTGAATGTGGACTAGCCAGACAGTTCCCTCCGAGACGATAGGGGGCGCTGCTGAATGTGGACTAGCCAGACAGTTCCCTCCGAGTCGATAGGGGGCGCTGCTGAATTACACGATTCCACACGCTGGTCACAGACGAGGTTGTAAATTTAAGTTTAGGGTTACCCTAACACTAATCCAGATGTGCCACCACATCGCACATCTGGTATACAGTCATCTGCTGTTTCTCTTCCAGCAGTTACACTTGTTTCTTGTGACATTATAGCAGCTGTAAAGATCCTGTCATTTTTTCCACTTGATCTTATTAATTCTTTGAACAGAAAATCAGTAACCTCCCCTGTCCCGACGACCCCGAAAAATACTTCAGCTTCAGTTACCACCAGGACCCTGACACTGGAGACTCCTTCACCACCTCACAGAAACTATTGTACGTCAAGTATTCGCACCTTTTTACACAAATTCCAGCCAATCAGGATCCAGAATTCCCCCTGATGGCGATGTGAACACACGCATTTAAAAAAAATAAGTAGTTATTTATAATTCTTGATCTTTTTTCTCCTGCTCCTCCATACCACCTCACTATCTTCATTTCTTCTATCCTCTAGTTACAATCTCAGATCCTCAGATCCCTCAATCCAGACCCCGAACCCTGAGTGAGCATCGGGGCCGAATGTAATTACAGGGCTACTGGGATCCAAACCCCAAAGCCCCGATCCTGACAGGGACAATAATTATTAAGTCGACATAACAGGAGAAGCTTTTATCCAAACAGTCGATCCTGCAAATGTAATTACAGACGAAACAAAGGGAGACACTCAAGCTGTTTTTTCTCCTCTTAAAGGCTCCAAGTGAAAAACTAAAGAATTGTTTATGATATTTATTATTGAAGAGAAAATACCAACAGCAGCTTTCAAATGAGCCTCAAAGAATTTCAATTCAATTTCAATGAGATTTTTCAATAATGAATTGATAATTATTTATTAAAGAAATGTATTGAACACTGCTACATTTCCATCAGGAAGATAAAACTGCTCATCAAATGTATTATTTATTTCAATTGAGTTTTAATTTATAATATTTTTCTTATTTAAAAAAAAAAAAAGACTGGTGGGAAAAAAAAAAAGAGGAAACCAAATTATTTTTTAGATTTGATCCCACCACATCAGATACGTAAAAAAAGAAAAAAAAAAGAAAGAAAGAATTCTGTACATGCTGGGTGTAAATGACGTTAGCGTTCGGCATCCCCGAGTCCCAGGCTGCATTTTATCACCGGGAATAAAATTCGTAGCGAAGTCATTATCTCTCCGACACGACATCCATCCCGCTCCTTTAACATATTGCTGCATCAATCACAGCGTATTGTGCGACAGTGATGAACGTCCAGAAATGACATTCGCTGTCGGGAAAAGCTTTCTGATTTATGACGAATGTAATACGGCTTCCAGTTGAACCCTCGGCCTCGCGTCAAGGCCTTCGAGGAGGAGTTCATTTCTCACCAGGGGATCTGATGAGCCGAACGTTCTCACGAGCTCTCGAAACGATTCATTTCTTTATTCATTTAATCAAATTGTTTAAGGTCTGATTAAAAACCAATAGAAAATTCCAAACCATCCAAAGACCTTTTTTTTTTTTTTTTTTAAATCAAAATCAACCTAGAGCTTTAGCATCTTCTTATTAGGTTTATTATTATTATTACTATTATTATTATTATTATTATTATTATTATTATTATATTATTATTATTATTATTATTATTATTATTATTATTATGTAAATATT
>MU580030.1:4453506-4471006 GCA_024362625.1 Silurus asotus
CCAAATACAGACTAAACACACGCCAAATACAGAATAAACACACACCAAATACAGAATAAACACACACCAAATACAGAATAAACACACACCAAATACAGAATAAACACACACCAAATACAGAATAAACACACACCAAATACAGAATAAACACACACCAAATACAGAATAAACACACACCAAATACAGAATAAACACACACCAAATACAGAATAAACACACACCAAATACAGAATAAACACACACCAAATACAGAATAAACACACACCAAATACAGAATAAACACACACCAAATACAGAATAAACACACACCAAATACAGAATAAACACACACCAAATACAGAATAAACACACACCAAATACAGAATAAACACACACCAAATACAGAATAAACACACACCAAATACAGAATAAACACACACCAAATACAGAATAAACACACACCAAATACAGAATAAACACACACCAAATACAGAATAAACACACACCAAATACAGAATAAACACACACCAAATACAGAATAAACACACACCAAATACAGAATAAACACACACCAAATACAGAATAAACACACACCAAATACAGAATAAACACACACCAAATACAGAATAAACACACACCAAATACAGAATAAACACACACCAAATACAGAATAAACACACACCAAATACAGAATAAACACACACCAAATACAGAATAAACACACACCAAATACAGAATAAACACACACCAAATACAGAATAAACACACACCAAATACAGAATAAACACACACCAAATACAGAATAAACACACACCAAATACAGAATAAACACACACCAAATACAGAATAAACACACACCAAATACAGAATAAACACACACCAAACACACGCCAAATACAGACTGAACACACACCAAATACAGACTGAACACACACCAAATACAGACTAAACACACGCCAAATACAGACTAAACACACGCCAAATACAGAATAAACACACACCAAATACAGAATAAACACACACCAAATACACGCCAAATACAGAATAAACACACACCAAATACACGCCAAATACAGACTGAACACACACCAAATACAGACTGAACACACACCAAATACAGACTAAACACACGCCAAATACAGACTGAACACACACCAAATAAAGATTAAACACATGATAAAACACAATTTACACACTAAATACTGACCAAACACATACAAAGTTATTGAAGAGAACCTGTTCAACAAAATCACCACAGTGTAACGTGTGGATGAACTCAAACAGATCTTAAATGAAGAACCTCAATTGAAAGAACACAAGTGAAGGAACTCTTTAAAGACATTGAGTGGAACATCTTGTGGGGTAAAACCCTCATGGAAGCATCTTGTGGGTAAGAACTTGAATGAAAGATTTTAAGTTGAAAAACTCATGGAAGAGCCCTGACCTTCCTAAACCCTATTCTGGAATGACCTGGAACTGTAGCCTCCTTACCTCCTCCAATCTATTCTACTGTTCTCCTTCATGACTCAATTTGACTTGTTCCTAGTGAATGGATCTCTGAAGCTTCCTGACTAGCAGATAATCGCTTTGAGAAGATTGTAGAGGTTACTAAGTGAAATGTCTTGGCAGGTCCATAATGGGCTTCTCTTCCATCTATAAATATCTCTCTGGTTCTTTAGTTCTCCTCAGGTTTCTGCAGGCGTTCCATTATACTGTGGGTTTAATATAAACTCCATAAATGAGACACTGTCTGATATCCATCATTTTAAAAGCATAAAAAAGGAAAAATACTTCCTGAGCAGTTACAAAAACACGGAAAAGAAAAATACGGCCGGTTTTCCAGACGTTAAACCGGATCTCCTGGATTGACCTGACCTCGGATTTGGAGCTCATTTGGGAATCGCTACTAAAAACTGATTCTTTGAAGAACACAGAGCAGCGTGAATTTACTGAAACCTCAGCAGAAAACTGGGGAGAAAAAAACTAAAGCCATGAGTCAAAACTCAAACAAAACCCAGAAGAAGAGAAGAAGAAGAGAATAAAACAGTCCAGCATTTAGTTCTGGCATTCTTGTGGTTCTCCCCCCTCCTCTAATCCCACCTCCAGATCATGCGAGAACATGCTCTGGTGAGCTCATCAAACTCACCACAAACTTCTAGAGTTCCTTCTCAAGTAATTGGATCATCTAGAGTTTCTTTTTTAAATTGCCTGTTCATCAACAATTCCTTCTGAGAATCACGTGATCATCCAGAGTCCCTTCCATAATCACCTGATTATCCACAATTCCTCCTCAAAATCACCCGATCATCCAAAGTTCCTCCTCAAATCACCTGAATATTTAAACCTCCTTCTCAAAATCACCTAATCATTTAGAGTTCCTCCTCAAAATTCCTCCTCAGAGTTCCTGAGGTTCCTCTTTCCATTTCTAAGCTTCACATGAAAGAAAGAAACCATCTAATCAGAATGCTCTCTACAGCCATTTTTGCTTAAGCACACACACACACACACACACACACACACACACACACACACACACACACACACACACACACACACACACTTGTACACAAAACAATTTAAGAAGCATCTTCTTACTCATGTTACAGCAGAAATACTGAACATCTACCAGCCAATCAGGAAGAAGAAACCACCGATCCTAAAGAGATTAGAGATCTACAGCTTTAGATCTTCAGCACTGAACCTGAAGGTTCCATCCACGACTCACTAAAGCTTCTTCTTCACCACCTGTGTTTAATTTTCCAAATATTTATGACTAATAAAATAAAAAACGTGTGACGTCTAATAAACATCAGCTACAGCACACGATCAGTCAGAATCCAAATTTCTTCAGTCCAACGATTTTTCCCCATAAAGTGCCTCATCACACACTGTTCTTCTCCTCCTCCAGCTGCTGCTGTTCATAAATCTGATCTCCATCCAGACCAAAACTCCAGACGAGACCTGGTGCAGCTTCTGATTTTCCCAGCGTTCTTTGCTGGTGAAGAAATTTAAAGTGGGATTTCCAAGTAGAAAAGAATTCAGACCGAGTCTCCTCTCTGTAATGAGGTTTGCTGCGATGCATCCAAAAGAATCAGACACCTGTTCTTCCAGGGTTTCTCCTCAAAGCACCTGATCATCCACATTTCATACTGAAATCGGCAGTTCTTCCAGAGTTCCTGCCTAAACTATTTTCTCTTTACAAAGTTCCTCCTTCAATCTTCTCCTCTTTATTGTACCTCCTCAAATCGACAGTTCTTCCAGAGTTCCTCCCAAAATAATCTGATCATCCAGATGTTTTGTATTTCTAGAAAAAGGTCATATTGTTTGTTTCTTTAGGAAAACAGTATAAAGTTCCTTATAGCAGCAATAAACAGTCGTTCCCTCACACTCCTCTTTCTTTCTTTCTCTCTTTCTTTCTTTAAAAAAGTTGATTGATGTTCCTTTAACCAATAAACCTACAAAAATGTAGCAAATCTGTTACCATGGAAACGAGTTTGACGTCGCTGTGGCTTTTCACTGGTGAGTTTTGTTTCGGTGGAAGCAGCAGACCTGTTTTTTTTTCCTGAAGACTCACAATAACGTGTAAAAAAAACAAAAAAAAAAAACAAGAAGAAAATAAAAGTAACAGGTTTTTGATGTAATGAGAAACTGGAATGAATTAGCGCTTTTATGGAGCTGATGAACGAATGTTCTCTCAGCGGTTCTCTTGGCCAGCGTCCACAGCTGGAGCTCGAAAAAAATGAGTCCCCACCCCCTTTCCTGAAAAAAAAAATAACATCATAAAAAAAAGAAAAATCTGTCATGATGGCGTCCCATCTGGTCCTCCATCAGACAATAGAGACATTCATGTGGTGAAATAGAAATAATCTGGGACGTGAACCAGCGCTAATGGTTATGTATGGACACGCAGTAACGCGACGCTCTCGCAGCAGCAGCAGCAGCAGACCAGTTACATTTTTTATTATTTTTTTAACACTAGAACTGCTCGGGTTTCCGTGACCTTCACACCATCTGGGCCAAGCAATTTGTTTTGCCCAAAAGTCGAGCCAACTGGAAGAGTAGAAACAAACACGATCCGGCCGAACCTCACCATCGGCATGCCATCATTCTCTCTCTCTCTATCTCTCTCTCTCTCTCTCTCTCTCTCTCTCTCTCTCTCTCTCTCTCTCTCTCTCTCTCCCTCACTCACTCCCCCTCCCCCCCCCCCCCCCCCCCCCCCCCCCCTCTAATTGATAAGTTCGTTAGACTCGCGTTCCTCGTTACGTGCTAATGGCGTTCTAATTGAGCGAAAAATTGAGGAAATGTTCAGCCATTAGGATAATGACGATCTGAGAAAAATATCATCATCAGGGATTTCAGACACAAAACCGGCTTCGGAAAAACCCTCCGAACGTGAAAAAGAGACACAGGATATTTGGTGTGAATTACAAACATCAAACACATCAGCAGTTCTTTCGGAGTTCCTCCCCCAATCATCTTCTCTTTCCGGAGTTTCTTCTTGAATCTGAGCTTCTCCTCAAATTAATTATCTTAATGTGAACACTTTAAAAAGAGACGTCGTATATGTGTGGCGTGAATTACGAACACCAAGCAGGCCAGCAGCTCTTCCAGAGTTAGAAGTCAAATCATCTTCTCTTCACAGAGTTCCTCCTCAAATCAGCAGTTCTTCCAGAGTTCCTCCTCAAATCAGCAGTTCTTCCAGAGTTCCTCCTCAAATCAGCAGTTCTTCTAGAATTTCTGCTCAAATCATTTCTCTTCATGTGAACATGGAAAAAGAGACATCAGATATTTGGCATATATTAGGAACATCAAACACGTCTCTCACTTTACAGTCTGGTCTAGATTTCCTCAAAGACTGATAGGAAAGGAGTCTCCAGTGTTAAAGCTTTGTTTCCATCAAAGGCTAAACATCCTGAAGGCATAATAAAAGCTAGAACATAAAGTTTGTGGAGACCTGAGAGTATAAGATCTGTAAAAGAAGGTGAGCAGGTTTCTGGGGTGCAGTCAGGGTTCACAAATAATTCTGAAGATGTTCAACAGGATTGGAGCTCTACAGCAGGAGATCTTCCACACACTTCCAACCCATGGAAAGCAGATCTTCATGGAGCTGGGGTGGTGTCCTGCTGGAACAGGTTTGAGTCTCACAGTTTAAGTGAAGAAAAAATGTTATACTGCAGCATCCAAAGACGTCTGATATAATTGTGTACTTCTGTCTTTGTGGGAACAGTTTGGAGAAGAAACACATTTGTTGTTCTGAAGTTTCTTGTGACTCTGAAGTGATGATATTTTCTTACAGTAAACATTTCTTTAATATAAATAAATAAATAAGTCGGGGGCAAATCATCGTTCGATTGCTGTGATTAAAGAGAAACAAAACACTTTTTAATAATAAATTAAATAAAAAAGACCTTTTGACAGGTAATAAATATAATATACTGTAATTATAATATACTGTAATTATAATATAATGTAATTATAATATACTGTAATTATAATATATTATATTTTATATTATAATAATTGATATTATATTTGTTCAGATTTTCTTAATAATTTATGAGTAAATTAGCAGTAAAAATGGTTGTATTGCATTTTTAAGAGTGAAAAATGTTTTCTGAACATTCCTACTGTTGAAAAGTCGAATTTACGAGCGGTGGGTTTTGTATTCGTGGTCTCTCGCGGCTGCGAGTGTTCACTGAGGGATTATGGGCAGCTTTTCCCTTCCCTCAGCACCACAGGTTCTGCAGTGCTCAAACAGCTGACCTTTGACCCCTGGGAGAACATAACTAATGGAGAGTCAACAATCCTCCCCGTCGTCTCCATCAGACAGAAAGAGGCACAGAGGGGAAAACACCCCGAGAGGCGTCTCTCCGTCCGAACACACGCCGAGAGTCAGGATGAAGAGATTCCAAAGCGATGAAGCGGTGAAGTGAACAACACCATATACCAACACCATCTACCCCAACAAACACCAACACCATCTACCCCAACAACACCAACACCATCTACCCCAACAACACCAACACCATCTACCCCAACAAAAACCAACACCATCTACCCCAACAACACCAACACCATCTACCCCAACAACACCAACACCATCTACCCCAAGAAACACCAACACCATCTACCCCAACAAACACCAACACCATCTACCCCAACAACACCAACACAATCTTCCCTAACAACACCAACACAATCTTCCCTAACAACACCAACACAATCTACCCCAACAACACCAACACAATCTACCCAAACAACACCAACACCATCTACCCCAACAAACACCAACACTATCTACCTCAACAAAACCAACACCATCTACCCCAACAACACCAACACCATCTACCCCAACAACACCAAAACCATCTCCTCAAACACCAACACCAGCAACACCAACACCATTTACCTCAACAACACCAAAACCATCTACCCCAACAAACACCAACACCATCTACCCCAGCAACACCAACATTATCTACCCCAACAACACCAAAACCATCTCCCCAAACAAACACCAAAACCATCTACCCCAGCAACACCAACACCATCTACCCCAACAACACCAAAACCATCTCCCCAAACAAACACCAACACCATCTACCCCAACAACACCAAAACCATCTCCCCCAACAAACACCAACACCATCTACCCCAGCAACACCAACACCATCTACCCCAACAACACCAAAACCATCTCCCCAAACAAACACCAACACCATCTACCCCAGCAACACCAAAACCATCTCCCCAAACAAACACCAACACCATCTACCCCAACAACACCAAAACCATCTACCCCAACAAACACCAACACCATCTACCCCAGCAACACCAACACCATCTACCCCAACAAACACCAACACCATCGACCCCAACAAACACCAACACCATCTACCCCAACAACATCAACAACATCTACCCCAACAACACCAACACCATCTACCCCAGCAACTGCAACGCCATATATCCCAACAAACACCATCCTTATCTGCCCCACCAACACCATCCCCATTTACCCTACCAGCAACCCCACTAACACCATCCCCATCTACCCCACCAGAACTGTCCCTATCTAAAAAATAAACACCATCCCCATCTTAACCCAATACCACCATCCCCATCTACCCCACTAACACCACCCCCATCCCCATCTACCCCACCAGCACTGTCCCCATCTAAAAAATAAACTCCATCCCCATCTTAACCCAATACCACCATCCCCATCTACCCCACTAACACCATCCCCATCTACCCCAACAACATCCCCATCTACCCCCAAACACCATCCCCAACTACCCCACCAACACCACCCCCATCCCCATCTACACCAACAAAAACATCCCCAGCTACATCAGCAACACAAGCCTTGATACCCCAACAACACCAGCCCCATCCACACCAATAACATCAGCCTCACCTACCTTACCAACAAGTGCCCCATCTACCCCTCCAAAACCAGCCCTGTCTATCCCAACATCTAACCAAGCTGCCCTGCCAACACCAGAACCACCTATACCAACAACCGCCTCTACCCATTCAACAACCCCATCTACCCTAACAACCACCCCATGTACCCTAACAACCACTCCATGTACCTCACCAGCACCAGCCTCATCTACACAAACAATGCCATCTACCCCAACAACCCCCCCCCAAAAAACATGAAAGTTTCCACTCGTTTTCCACAGTGATCCTGATGATTTATGGTGTATCCCATAAGTGTGTGTTTGTGTGTGGCCTCATGCCGATTTGTCCCCGACTCCCGCAGCAAATTAGACCTGAAAACAACCCCCCCCCCAAAAAACATGAAAGTTTCCACTCGTTTTCCACAGTGATCCTGATGATTTATGGTGTATCCCATAAGTGTGTGTTTGTGTGTGGCCTCATGCCGATTTGTCCCCGACTCCCGCAGCAAATTAGACCTGAATGTCAGGTGAAATGGGTTTTGGAGCGGCGAATGCAGGATTGTTCAATTTGCCTTTAGATCGAGTTAAAGGTCGTGGAACAGCAAACATAATTACAGAAGAGCATCCTAAAAGAGTTGAAATGTCTCACTCACTCACAGGCTCATCACTCACCCGGAATAACCCCCAATAATGCCCTCGAATCACTCGCTCACAGACTCACCACTTACCCGGAAAAACCCCTAATAATGCCCTCGAATCACTCACTCACAGACTCATCACTCACCCAGAAAAACCCCTAATAATGCCCCCGAATCACTCACTCACAGACTCATCACTCACCCGGAAAACCCCCCAGTAATGCCCCCGAATCACTCTCTCACAGACTCACCACTCACCTGAAATAACCCCCAAAAATGCCCCCTGTATCACTCTCTCACAGACTCACCACTCACCTGAAATAACCCCCAATAATGCCCCCTGTATCACTCTCTCACAGACTCATCACTCACCTGGAATAACCCCCAATAATGCCCCCTGTATCACTGTCTCACAGACTCATCACTCACCTGGAAAAAACCCCAATAATGCCCCCTGTATCACTCTCTCACAGACTCACCACTCACCTGAAATAACCCCCAATAATGCCCCCTGTATCACTCGCTCACAGACTCATCACTCACCTGGAATAACCCCCAATAATGCCCCCTGTATCACTGTCTCACAGACTCATCACTCACCTGGAAAAAACCCCAATAATGCCCCCTGTATCACTCGCTCACAGACTCATCACTCACACGGAAATAAACCCAATAATGCCCCCGCATCACTCGCTCACAGACTCATCACTCACACGGAAATAAACCCAATAATGCCCCCGCATCACTCGCTCACAGACTCACCACTCACCCGGAAAAACCCTTAATAATGCCCCCAAATCACTCGCTCACAGACTCAACACTCACCCGGAATAACGCCCAAGAACGCCCCCTGTATCACTCGCTCACAGACTCACCACTTACACAAAAAAAAACCCCAAAAATGCCCCCGAATCACTCGCTCACAGACTCAACACTCACCCGGAAAAACCCTTAATAATGCCCCCAAATCACTCGCTCACAGACTCACCACTCACCCGGAATAACGCCCAAGAACGCCCCCTGTATCACTTGCTCACAGACTCACCACTCACACAAAAAAAACCCCAAAAATGCCCCCGAATCACTCGCTCACAGACTCAACACTCACCTGGAATAACCCCCTATAATGCCCCTGTATCACTCTCTCACAGACTCAACACTCACCTGGAATAACCCCTAATTATCACTTGCTCACAGACTCACCACTCACCCGGAATAACGCCCAAGAACGCCCCCTGTATCACTTGCTCACAGACTCACCACTCACCCGGAATAACGCCCAAGAACGCCCCCTGTATCACTTGCTCACAGACTCACCACTCACCCGGAATAACGCCCAAGAACGCCCCCTGTATCACTTGCTCACAGACTCACCACTCACCCGGAATAACGCCCAAGAACGCCCCCTGTATCACTTGCTCACAGACTCACCACTCACCCGGAATAACGCCCAAGAACGCCCCCTGTATCACTTGCTCACAGACTCACCACTCACCCGGAATAACGCCCAAGTAATGCCCCCGAATCACTCGCTCACAGACTCACCACTCACCCGGAAAAACCCCCAATATTGCCCCCTGTATCACTCGCTCACAGACTCACCACTCACCCGGAAAAAAACCCAATAATGCCCCAGAATCACTCGCTCACAGACTCACCACTTACCCAGGAAAAACCCTTAATAATGCCCCCGAATCACTCGCTCACAGACTCACCACTCACCCGGAATAACGCCCAAGAACGCCCCCTGTATCACTTGCTCACAGACTCACCACTCACCCGGAAAAACCTTGAATAATGCCCCCGAATCACTCGCTCACAGACTCACCACTCACCCGGAATAACGCCCAAGAACGCCCCCTGTATCACTTGCTCACAGACTCACCACTCACACGGAAAAAAAACCAATAATGCCCCCGAATCACTCGCTCACAGACTCAACACTCACCTGGAATAACCCCCAACTCACTCGCTCAAAGACTCAACACTCACCCGGAATAACCCCCAATAATGCCCCCGAATCACTCGCTCACAGACTCACCACTCACCCGGAATAACGCCCAAGAATGCCCCCGAATCACTCGCTCACAGACTCAACACTCACCTGGAATAACCCCCAATAATGCCCCCTGTATCACTCGCTCACAGACTCATCACTCACCTGGAATAACCCCCAACTCACTCGCTCAAAGACTCAACACTTACCTGGAAAACCCCCAATAATGCCCCCCAAATCACTTGCTCACAGACTCATCACTTACCTGGAAAACCCCCAATAACATCTCACACTCTCAAATCTTCACACATTTTTTGTTATTTGTGAAAAAGTTTGTGCCCCACTACCCCTCACACACTCTCTCTCTCTGTTTACCAAGGAGGTTTTCTCCGTCTCTCTCAGCGTGATAAGCGCTCTTCACTTCACAAGATGTTAATTAAAATTTCAATTAACTTTTCAATTAGAATTATCTCTCTCTTTATAACCACTGGAGCGCACATCGATGTTTATTTGTTTATTCCTTTGTTATTTTTTGGGAAAGGAAGTGGAGGCAGAGGAAGATTGGGGCTTTGTGCCGGAGGTAAACAGACTGATAAGAGGTTATTGTAGGAGGAAGGTGAAAATCAGCCAGAGCTGTGAATATCAAACAAACAGACACTGAGATCTAAAAATAAATAAAATAAAATACTATTTTTAAACCAGTGTCACAATCACAACGTTTTATCAGCAGAGCGATACTTCAGAAATATCACAATATATCAGCGCATTTCTACAATATACAGAAAAAAATATTCAGACATGTAGCCTGTAGTATTGTATATAGTGAATAAAGTGTGTATAGTGTAAGTATAGTGTGTATAGTGTGTATTGTGTGTATAGTGTGTATTGTGATTATAGTGTGTATTGTGAGTATAGTGTGTATTGTGATTATAGTGTGTACTGTGAGTATAGTGTGTATATTGTGTATTGTGAGTATAGTGTGTATTGTGATTATAGTGTATTGTGAGTATTGTGTGTATATTGTGTATTGTGAGTATAGTGTGTATAGTGAGTATAGTGTGTATTGTGAGTATAGTGTGTATTGCGAGTATAGTGTGTATTGTAAGTATAGTGTGTAGTGTGAGTATAGTGTGTACAGTGTGTATAGTGTGTATTGTGAGGATAGTGTGTATTGTGAGTAAAGTGTGTATAGTGTGTATCGTGAGTATAGTGTGTATAGTGTATATTGTGAGTATAGTGTGTATTGTGTGTATTGTGAGTATAGTGTGTATAGTGTGTATTGTGAGTATAGTGTGTATTGTGAGTATAGTGTGTATTGTGAGTATAGTGTGTATTATAAGTATAGTGTGTATTGTGAGTATAGTGTGTATTGTGAGTATAGTGTGTATTGTAAGTATAGTGTGTATTGCGAGTATAGTGTGTATAGTGTGTATTGTGAGTATAGTGTGTATAGTGTGTATAGTGTGTATTGTGAGTATAGTGTGTATTGTGAGTATAGTGTGTATAGTGTGTATTGTGAGTATAGTGTGTATTGTGAGTATAGTGTGTATAGTGTGTATTGTGAGTATTGTGTGTATTGTGAGTATAGTGTGTATTGTGAGTATTGTTATCATATATTTTGTGGTGTTGTTCAGATCGAGAACACGTATAAACAGTAAACGTTGTAAAACATTATCTGGATCGTACCATTTCGGGGCAGAAGAAGGGGGAGATGTAATACAATACAGCATTTACTCCACTCGCTCCTGCTCTCATGACTTCACAGGTGTTAATGAGGAGAGTGTGAGCAGGTGCAGTGACGGTGACGGCTCCCAGGCTGTATTTCAGTCGATACGGAAAACATTTCCAGAGACAGGGCGATCTCGTCTCGTCCCAGAAAAGAAGACTGAAGACGGAGTTGGAGTCGCTGAACCCTGATATTTCATCATGTTTCCTTCCCACAGAAGGAATGAAAATGGCAAGTGTGGCATGAAAAATTCATTCATACGCACGAGGCTCTTTATGTAAAAATACGGCTGACTGCTTCTATTAACTCCAACCTGTAATTTATGCTCATGCTGAAGGTTATTGGTGCTAAATTTAGTCTGTAAAATCCAGTGAAGTCCAACAGAATCCAGCATTGAGTCTGCAGCTGCAGCGTTATTCCCGCCGGAGAGGTGGAGCTCGCCGTTTATTCAAATACATCAATAATATAAACAACAAAAATAACTACAAGAGGCCACTCCTCCTACACTAAAAATGATGCACCAAGGCCACGCCTCCTACACTAAAAGTAATGCACCAAGGCCCCGCCTTCTACACTAAAACTAGTGCACCAAGGCCCCGCCTCCTACACTAAAAGTAATGCACCAAGGCCCCGCCTTCTACACTAAAACTAGTGCACCAAGGCCCCGCCTTCTACACTAAAACTAGTGCACCAAGGCCCTGCCTTCTACACTAAAAGTAATGCACCAAGGCCACGCCTTCTAAACTAAAACTAGTGCACCAAGGCCACGCCTCCTACACTAAAAATAATGCACCAAAGCCCTGCCCTCTACACTAACATTTATGCACCAAGGCCACGCCTCCTACACTAACACTAATGCACCAAGGCCACGCCTCGTACACTTAAAATAATGCACTAAGGCCACGCCTCCTACACTTTGGGGTTTGATTAAACCCATGACGTGACGTGACGTGACGTTTTCTGAGACAAATCGTTTTGCCAGTTATGATTTACAGACGCGACTCATATGGAAAAGAGTTTGAAGAGTAACTTCACATAAATTCCCAGACGGGAAAACAAAGTTAAAGTGTAATTTATTAGCGCAGAGAAACAGCATACAAAAAAGTCGAGAGGAAGGAAGTTGGAACACTGCATCCCACACACACACACACACACACATACACACACACAAACACACACACATACACACACAAACACACACACAATTCAGCTGGGGGTTATTTTTACTGGCTGATAAAAAGTGTGAAAACGATCATCTTGCGGGAATCGCACATCGCCACTCGGTGGCCAAACCAGAGACGACTTTGTTTCGACTGTGAAACTTTCCTCGGGGACGTGTCCTCACGTGACCCTCCCACTTTCTGATGTTCGCTAATGGCGTTTGGGTAAAAAGAATCTGTTTAATAACCAAATCTCATGAATACAATTCCCAGTCATTTCCATTTAAGATGTTTAACGTGGAGATCTAAAATTGGGAAATGGGATTTTAAACAGCAAACAAATATTTTTATGCAGTCAGACCAACTTTATAATAAATAAATAAATAAATAAATGATTTACATAAAATCAACAGGAGAGGAAAAACTACTATTATATCGCCATCACAATTCTATTTGTTTCTATACTTAATATTCTACTGTATATTTCAGTCTTTCTTCACAGATTTCTCGGTTCTTCAACCTCCGCTAGGTCTTCAACAACATCTGAACGACTGCAGCAAACTAAATCAAGAAAACAAACATTGAAATTAAATCTATAGGAGCTGAAATGTTTATCTAAGGTCATTTAAACCTTCTGGATGATTCAGCAAATAAATTACTGGTTAGCAACCAAACTGTACTTGATCTGAAGCTCCATCACCTCAGTGATGAGGAGAAGAAAAGCTCTCCTGTGGGTGTGATGGTGGTGGGCAGGTTGTGGAACTGCCCCTGTCTGTAAACATAGTAAATAACACAGTATAAATAATAATAAATATATAAATGGTGGTGGAGTGGGTTGAGATGAGTGATGGGAAATGGGATTTTAAACAGCAAACGAATATTTTTATGCAGTCAGACCAACTTTATAATAAATAAATAAATAAATAAATAAATGATTTACACAAAATCAACAGGAGAGGAAAAACTACTATTATATCGCCATCACAATTCTATTTGTTTCAATAATTAATATTCTACTGTATATTTCAGTCTTTCTTCACAGATTTCACGTGATCCTCTGCTAGGTCTTCAACAACATCTGAACGACTGCAGCAAACTAAATCGAGAAAACAAACATTGAAATTAAATCTATAGGAGCTGAAATGTTTATCTAAGGTCATTTAAACCTTCTGGATGATTCAGCAAATAAATTACTGGTTAGCAACCAAACTGTACTTGATCTGAAGCTCCATCACCTCAGTGATGAGGAGAAGAAAAGCTCTCCTGTGGGTGTGATGGTGGTGGGCAGGTTGTGGAACTGCCCCTGTCGCTGGGCAGATTTTTCAGAGTTTCTCATCGCTCCTTCGGCTCCCACGGTCCCGGTTCAGTCCTGCACCAAGGGCCGCTGCCCGGTATGTGTCTAACCGTGAGCCAAAACACTGATGGGGAAAAAAGCTGTGAGAACTCAAAGTCATTTACAGATGTTAATCGCAAAAGAGGAACATCTGGGAGAAGAGTGTCGGATTCGGAAGGAGAGAAAGATCCGTCTCTGTTACACTGAGCCAAAAAATACAATACATCTCAAATTCAAGGACTAACACAGGCCACGCCCTCATTTATATCCTTTGAGACTGACAGTAACACAGGCCACACCCCCTTTTCACCTTCACTAAGACTGACTGGAACACAAGCCACGCCTACTTTACCTCCTTTAAAAAGATTGACAGGAACACAGACCACGCCTACTTTATCGCCTTTACTAGGGTTGACAAGAACATAAACCACAGCCACAGCCAGAACATAACAGGAACACAGGCCACACCCTCTTTATATCCTTCACTAGGACTCACAGGAAACACAGGCCACACCCTTTTATATCCTTCAACAGGACCCTCAGGAACACATGCCTCTTTTCTTCTTATTCTTCATTTAAGCCACGCCTCTTTTTCATCTTTGGTTACAATGTCATTCGAGACAGACGCTGCCCCCTGATTGGTTAATGAGAATTTATGGGCAGTCTGATTGGTTGGTGGACACTGCAGGTAAGAAGACCAGGGCGGAACTTAATCTTGATCAGTTATATTGAACAATCGTCTGATTGGTTAGCGTGCTACTGGGGGGCGGGAATATCTGAAACCCTGTCATACACTGAAGCTCATTCATCTCCTCCATTAATTCATTAGAGATGTCTGATGTGCATCCGGGTCTGATCCAATCGTCTCCTGAATAGAGAAATATGACTTAAAGCATAATGGAGTGTTTATTTCGGTGATTACCACACACACACACACACACACACACACACACACACACACACACACACACACACACACACACGTCTCCATCCAGAGAGCTGCTCAGTGATTGTTAAATATTTGTAGCTTAATGCACTGTGAGGACGATGAGAAAGCGTTTGAAGGCCTGCTGAGGCTTTCACTTCTCTTCTCGTTCGTCTCGGTGAGTGACGGCTCGCGAGTGCTCCTGCATGCTAATACGGCACGAGACGAGTCGATCTGATTGGATTATTGAAGATCAGTGGCGAGTGAGACGAATAGCTACACGCACAGTTAAGGTTTAGGGAGAGTGTGTGTGTGTGTGTGTGTGTGTGTGTGTGTGTGTGTGTGTGTGTGTGTGTGTGTGTGTGTGTGTGTAAGATGAGACATTGAGTCACCTTCATACAAGTACACAAGTTACGAGTTATTCAACAGGTGCTTTAACAAGCCACTACACACCATTCCTCTTAAACTCAATCACGTTTTTTTTTCACGTGTGGCACACTTTGTGGGGGGAAAAAAAACGCATGCACCAACAGCAGAACATTGACACGTGACTTTTCCCTTTTCAATGATATCATTTATCTCCAATCAGGTGAAATATTAATGAGTGAATTACAACATTTACTAGGAATCATAGAAGCGTTGCTATGGTAACAGCATGCGCATCATAAATCTCTTTTCCGACGTAACAAGGACCAATCGGGTCGCTTCGACTCATCGTCTCGTCGTAAGTCGGATCCAATGAGCCGCAGTTCAGACGAAGCCGTGTTGGTTCAGGATTCCTTTCACTTTCCGGAACCTTCCCTGCTCCAAAACAACTCCAAACCATTACACTTCCTGCGTCTGATTACATCGCGAATGTACAACATTTACAACATGCAAAGCTGGAGCGCATGCTAGGCTAGCTACAAGCGTCGTTATGGTTACAGTCCATTTACTGTTTAGAAATTTTACAAAAAAGTAAGAAAAAAGAACAGAAACTACGTAACAAACTGAGAGACGAAGTATGAAGTTTTCCAGCCTCAAGCCGTCACTTGTTGATGCTCCGAGAATAAATCTGTGTCGGATTGCAGCAATGCCTTCTGGGTAAGTCTATATCGATGTCGACTCAAACTTTCATCTTAAGGTAATCTAATGAAGCTCACTCGAGCTGATAAAGTAATGGAACGAGCCCTAGGGGTTTTAACCGAGGGGGAAACGGAGAGGGCGGGTTATCAGATCGCAGCCGTCGTGCCACAGCGCTAATACGCTTATCCGGGTTTCATAGAAACAAAGTTGTCGAGGTTTTTGTTTATAGTTTGAGAATCGAACGACTTCAACGTCTCTGAATTGAATAAAAATTTGATAACAAGGATCCAGAACGTGGGACGTTTTTTACATTCGATATCATTAAAAATAGCATTAATATTAACGAAGCAAAACTATTGTAATACCTCAGCCAATCAGAAACAGCCAGGAGGGGGCGCCAGTGTTCCCACTTTAGAAATAAAAAACAATTTATTTTTATTTCAGCACAATCAGCTGTCTTTCAGGAATTTGATGGAGTCTGGTATTAAATGGTACCATAACAGGCGTGCATTTTCTTTTAACGGCAGTCCATTAGAGAAAGAAAGAAAGAAAGAAAGAAGCATCTTGTCACATGGTAATAACGTTCCTATAGAACATCTCGTCACTTCGAATTGACCAGTCGAATGAAACGTAAACGTTTACGTCTACGAATTTTAAATAATACCATTGTGTGTGGAAATTGTAAATAAAAAAATTGCTAATAACGCATATTAAAAATTAATTCTCATTTCATATCCCAGATATTTAGAGTTAGGAGATCATTAGCAGCTCTTATTCCGGGTTCACACACGTCTACGTTCACGTCTACGTCCAAATTTATATCAAACACACAGTTACCATCCCACACCGATTTTTTCCCCCCTCATCCATCTTTTCTCTGAAAGCAATTACAGCCAGGGCCTGTGCAATTCCCTGCTCGTTGGGAAAAAAAAAAAAAAAACCTGCCAAAAAAATAAAAGCTGAGCGAGCTTCAGGAGAACAGGAGCGCTGACGATGCGGAGGAGTGCGGTGACGTTTCGTAGCTAACGTCTGTTTCCTGTTTGCGATAAACAGCAGCGACGCCTCATAAAGCAGCGAGTGTAGATGGTTTATAATACCGCTGATGGGCCTGCCAGCCGTAAACCTGCTTCCAATCAGCAGTCAAATTACTACTGCATTAGCGACAGCACGCTCGACTACGCCGCGGAGCCGAGCGTTAAAAACGTAAATCGCTAAAAATTTCACACCGGATGAGTGTTTTGGACGGATTTGAAAAAAAAGGCAGACGGC
>MU580030.1:4473506-4493781 GCA_024362625.1 Silurus asotus
CTAGCTAGGAAATAAAATTCAGTTTGTTCTTAAACACCTTGTAATTGTATTCTAGTTTTTCTGACTCGAATGCGCACGTGAGTCACGTTTTTGCGTGAAAACAAAACGAGTTACGAAACGCAACGTATCGTTTTTTTTATCACAATTCGGTTGAAAAACTTCGAATCGTTCAGAAGTATCGCAAGGCAGAAACACGATACCTCCGAATTTATCGTATCGTCCGAGCTCTAGTTGTAGCCCACACACACACACACACACACACACACACACACACACACACACACAGAGTGTGTAAAACCAAGCGGAGGAAAAGGAAGGAGAGAAATAAATGAGCGTATTGAGTAATCCAACACTAGAGCATGACAAAAGTCTCATTGTTGGAGTCAAGAAGCTTGAGAAGTGTGAGCACACTGCTCTGTGGGGATGAAGAAAAATAGATGTTAAATGTGTGTGTGTGTATGTGTGTGTGTGTGTGTGTGTGTGTGTGTGTGTGTGTGTGTGTGTGTTGTCCACGCATAAACACGGCGAGTGTATGGACATCAACATGCCAGTTACAACATCTCAGTGAAGACGATTGTGGAATCTCCAAGCAGTTCAGTTTAGTGTGTGTGTGTGTGTGTGTGTGTGTGTGTGTGTGTGTGTGTGTGTGCGCGTGTGTGTGTGTGCGCGTGTGTGTGTGTGTGTGTGTGTGTACCAATTTATGAATACAGCGCTTTCTAAAAAGATCATGATTTTATGATATCACATTCCAGATCCACGACCTCACTACTAGGATGATGTGTTTGTTTGTTTGTTTGTTTGTTTGTTTGTTTGTTTGTTTGTTTGTTTACTCCTGCCAGAACCCTCTGTGACGTCTGGTTGCGGTGGATGAGGCTCCGTGGTGTCCACGATACTGTCTCACAATGCATTGCAGAGGGAGTGCCACGGTGTCCCAAGAATAGATTGTGACGTCACGGTTTATCGCGACACCTATAACCGGCGCGCGCCTGATAGGAACTTGTGACGTGTGATGCACGGCTCGGTGCACGCGCCGTACTTACTGCAGGGGGCATTTTATTTCCACAATAAATAAATATATATATATATATTGATATGACAGCACGAACAGATATGTCCTCTCTTTCTTCTCCATCTCTATCCATTCATTTATTTTCTCTTTTTTTCTTTCCATCTATCCTTTTTTTTATGCAAAGTGATAAGCAACAGAGAGAAAAGCTGATCAGATGCATAAGCAAAAATCCAGCAGCATTTTATTGAAACACGCTTCAGATGCACTAGACCGAGAAGAAGAAGAAGAAGAAGAAGAAGAAAAAGAAGAAGAAGAAAGAAAGAAAGAAGAAAATTGGGCCGGACGGCAGAGCTGGAAATCTCGCGTGCTTCAAGGTGAAACAGCGACGTGTCTGAATCACACGAGCCGTGCACACGACAGGGAAAAAGAAAAGAAAGAAGGAAAAAAAGAAGGGAAGAACTTTGCAATGCACGAAGTTGATCCCAATGAAGAGTTCAAAGCCTCCTGAGATCCTGAGATCCATCAGCGCGTGCACGTTAAGTTTTCTACCAACTCGCGAGCACGGGTGCAGACTTTCGTGGGGGAAAACGAATGAATCCTCTAAACACACACACACACACACACACACACACACACACACACACACACACACACACACACACAGTCTGTAACGCAGGATGTAAAATGTTAATAATAAACCCCAGCCGCTCACCGTGTCTCCGGTTTGCTCCTCGCAGCTCGCATTTCTCACTATCCGTGGTGGCACCGTGGAGCTCCGCGCTCGCGACGTTCAGAAAACACACACACACACACACACACACACACACACACACACCCGCGCGCGCAACGCAAAAAAAAACCAAAATCCACTTTTCAGGTTTGTTTTTCTCCCCAGAAAAAAAAAGACGAGGAGGAGAAGAAGAAAAAAAAAAAAGATCCCGGTTTCTGTGTAAATCCGAATTCGGTCTTCTTTCTTTTCGGTCTTGTTTGGAGTGAACACAGGCGCGTGAACGTGAAGCGGGGCTTCTCCCGGAGTTTTTTTTATATTCCTCCTTCCACATACACACACGCATACGCGCGCGCGTGCACACACACACACACACACACACACACACACACACACACGCACTCGCTCACGCACGCAAGCACGCACGCACAATCACGCACGCGCGCGCGGTTATACTTCTCCTGCTCCGGTTTCTACCCGCAGCGACGAGATACAGCCCCAGGCGCGCGCCCCCTTTCTCTCTCTCTCTCTATCTCTCTCTCCGTCGATTCAATTCAAAGGTTGCATTCATTTCTCTCTCTCTCTCTCTCTCTCTCTCTCTCTCTCTCTCTCTCTCTCTCTCTCTCTCTCTCCAGGCTCTGCTCACGCCACCGACTCCTGATTCGGAAGTGTTCGGAAAGCGCTCGGCTCTTTTCGGAGGTTCACCCCAGGGGGGGAGGGGGGGTAGAGATGACGTAGAGTTAGTAGGGGTGGGGTTGGTTTTGGTGATGGTGGTGAGTTTGGTTAATTCCTTAGTACACACACACACACACACACACACACACAGCAGAAACCAGTCCCTGACTACATCTGCATAAAAAAGATGGACTTCTCGCAATTCCCAGAATAGTAAAGTCCACTAAAGATTGAAGAACATTCTCACATTTATCTCTAAACGTTGGAATAGTCCTCCTGACCGTGTTCGCGGCTCAGACACACTCTCCCAGTTTAATCCCAGAGACTAATGGTGTAACTGGTTCTGTTCGGACCTCTCCACTGCTTCTCTTTCTCTACCCACCCCATTTCACTGTACCAGCTCCAGTTGTGTTCCACCTCATGAAGATTTTGGATCTTTCTAGAGAAGATGCCGACCCTGAGAGGAGAGGAGCCCTCCAGAGATCTACCAGCGCCATTTTCATCCCACTTTATGAAGATTTCAGACGTTGGACTTTGAGGATAAACAACCTTTTAATCAATACTCAAAAAATAACCTTCTCCATCTGCCATTTGTCCATCATTAAACATTTAACGGCTCGGGCATGTAGGAGTTGTTGTTTTGGTGTTGAATCTACAATGATCTCAGACGTTGAAGCTAATTTATGAGTTTCTCAGGAGCTTCTGGTCCCACAATTTTAAATGACTGTAGAAGACTCGAAAAAATACATCATTTATAATCACACGCTCCGGTGCTCATGATATCTCACTCTCATGATTTTTCACTCTCATGATTTCTCACTCTCATGATATCTTACTCTCATGATATCTCACTCTCATGAGTTTTCACTCTCATGATATCTCACTCTCATGATATCTCACTCTCATGAGTTTTCACTCTCATGATATCTTACTCTCATGATATCTTACTCTCATGATATCTCACTCTCATGATTTCTCACTCTCATGATATCTTACTCTCATGATATCTCACTCTCATGATATCTTACTCTCATGATTTCTCACTCTCATGATATCTTACTCTCATGATATCTCACTTTCATGATTTTTTTACTCTCATGATTTCTCACTCTCATGATATCTCATGTTGGGTCACTTTCACTTTCTGGAACCAAAAACAACCCCAAACTAGTAAACTTCCACCTCTATGTGGGGGTGAGGGAGTCTGATCACATCTTCTCTCCTTTTCTCCTTCTTACACAAGTTTTTCTGGTAGAGACACAAATGTCTCATTTGGACTCCACAGAATTTTTTACTTGTTTATTACTGTGTGTTTTTACCTTTGACTGAATTTGTTGCATAGAAACCGAAAGGAACAGGAAAGGAAAGGGAAGGTATTTGGTTTGGGGTGAACTGATACCTATAAACATCTTGTGTTGATTATTTTCTCATTCCAGCAGGACATGAAGAGTGTTTTCTCTCACACTTCTCAACACTGAACTCCTGGAAATGTGATATAAATTTTTTTTCAATTTAGCATGTCTAATCCTCCGAAGGTTAAATGCCAGGAGAAATATTTATGCGCTGCATCGAATACAGAAAAGCCTTTTCACTTTTCCGATTCAAAAAATATAAAGCACGAAGAAGATTTGTATTCCTACGCTACAGATTTAGCCTCGGCTCTTCTCCAGCTTCATACGGCGTGTACAATTAGAAATTCTATATTTAAAAGATCTGTCTCTAAAACTTCTGCGCTGGAATCCGAAAAAATAGGCGTGAGCAAACGATGTCAAGGTCCAGATAAGACGAAAGGAGAAGTGACGAGACGAGAGGAGACGAGACAGCGGGACGGAAAACAAATGTCCTTCGGGTCTTTGGAGTCAGAATAAGGATATGAGACAGCAGGTGCAGCGAGAAAAGAGAACGGAGGAGGGACTAACGTCATGAGACGGGACGAGAAGACAAGAAAGCCTTGAACATAAAAGGAAAACTTTGCTCACACACACACACACACACACACTCATACACACAAATTTAAAGCTAAAAGATTCCACCTGAGAAACGGTGAGACATGAAAATCAACCTGGCAAATCAAATTATTGTATTTCAGCACTGGAATGCTGGATTCTGATTGGTCAGAAGGTGCTGATTCGTAACTAATAATACGTTAGTGTTTCTATAGTAACGTTCGTAGTATATGATCCTTGTAAGTGTATCGGCGAGAATCAATGCACGGAGCAGTTTTTGGAACATGTATGGAAGGAGTCTCCAGTGTCAGCACTTCAACAATCAGTGGTAAAGCGGTAACTATAACCTCCAGACTTCTTCAGATAATAATTAAAGCGTTAAATCATTTTATTAACGCACGATTAACGCGGCACACATTTCTGTTTGACCTGTTTTTTTATTCAATATATAAATAAATACATATAAAAGAGAAATTACGACCTTCCATAAAAACACGTTTATTCACGACGTCTATTCTTTACTGAATATAAAAAAAATTAACTGAACATTTTAAAGTAAAACTTCGTTTCACTGTTGCGTCTCAAATCAACCACCAAAATCCACCATGATGCAACACATCCGGCAATTAAAACCGTCCGTGTGGAAACACAGCAAAAGTTCCGTTTGGTGTCCTGATGATTTTCCGTTACGTTAAGTTAAGTTTGGTTTCACTAATAATAAACATACATTTGCATAAAGCATCAATATTTATATATATATTTGGTTTGAAAGGGGCAGATGTAGAGGTAGAGGTCAGAGTATTATGGGGACAGATGATCCGCTGTGGCGACCCCTAATGGGTTAACTGCATTTTATAATAAAGTTGATTCGATTTGAATGTAAACTCCATCATTTATATAAAGAGAGACTGGTGCTGGAAAGTGTGTTTATAGCTGCTATAACGCAAGAGAAAAAAAGTATGACATCATTCATTTAATAAATAACACTACTGTAAACCGTGGCGAACTTGTTGCCGCATAAAAATAAGAAAACGTGGCGATCATTTTGTTAGGATAAAACTATAAGTGGGGAAACGTGTCTGTGGTTTCATTTTACTACACCAGATCACCGTTAAGTGTTTTCTATGCAGATGGAGCTCCTGGAGATGTTCCTCATATGAAGGTCTGGTGGGAATTTGCATTTTTACCATCTCTAAAAGAGAGAGAGAGAGAGAGAAAGAGAGAGAGAGAGAGAGAGAGAGAGGGTGTGCATGAACAAATGGACATTAACTGGTTAATATTTAATCCAGTGTACGTGAGGCTGGAGGGTGGCGAGCTCGCTAATGGGGGTGGATTGAGTATCATGCCGGATATCACGATTCTGCCCCTGGGAGAGCTCAGTGGCTCCATTAATGTTTTTTTCTAAGGAAGAAGCCACATGGAGACATGCTGTCCAGCTATTGACCACTCACTGGGGGAGTCAGAGGGAGGTTCAGGGCAGAAATGCGTTCCGTTAAACAAAAGCTAAACAGTTGCTCGTACTGTAGGAGGAACCTTAACTGTGTCTGTTCGCACTTTTATAATCATCGAGTCGCCAGTTGGTGTACTAAGAAGTCGCCAGAAGGTGTTTCTACTCCTGACTGCCATAGCAACATATTAATGCTGGGTGTGACTAGCATTCCGTATCAGCAGACGGCTCACGTGTGCTTTACTGTCCTTACTCACGTGTCGTTAGATACATTTTTTGCATCTAACACTTTTGGTTTTAATCGACCACAAATTAATTTAAATATGTATAACTACTTAATTAACGTTTTCCTCATCCAGCATCACAAATTATAATAAACATGGCTGCTCCTAGAGGGCGCTGTTGCTACGTAGCTTCTTTCATCTGTAGCCAGCTAGTTTCTCTCACAGGCTATCAGCAACCAATCACGTGTAACTGTTTGTATGCTAATGAGTCGATGAAATTTAAAAGACGTGGAACTTACTGCACATCGGGTCAAGAGTCGTGGCCATGCTCGTTCATAAACTGGAAGAGACCATCATGTTACGTTTTTTTAAATTTTTTTTTATCTATAAACAAAATCAAGTAACGAGAGATAATGTCCTTCATACACACGACCGAGCTGTTACTGTTTCTTTAAGACTTTAAAAACACTCACAATCTTTTCCAATTGATGACAGCTTTATTCCAGAAAACGACAGAAGACAGTGACAAATAAAGTCACTATAGAATTGATACCCCCCCCCACCCCCACACATCAAATGGTTTGTTTTAAGAGGCTTTAATAAGCATAAGAAAGTTGAGAAGTTTTGGAGTAAACAGAACATTTGTGCTATTTTTAAAGCATCTACATTTACAAATGGTTCATCATTTACTGTCTTCACCTACACATAACTGGGGAAAAAATGCTGACGTGCAAAAAAAAAAAATATATATATATATCTGAGTTCATTTCAGTGTCCGTGCGCAATAAAGCATCTCACGAATCTGGAGCAAATGGAAAACACACACAAACAATTTAAGTTTTCATTTGGGGAGTTCGGAAAACGATTCACCTGCTCTCTCACAGAGAGAAAACGTGTGTAATGATGGCTGTTTTTATTGAGTCAGATGTTCCATTAGATGGGAAGCGAGTGGAGCGGCCTGCAGTACGAAAGCACTCGAGATGTACTTTTTAAAAAATATATATATATATCTGAGTTCATTTCAGTGTCCGTGCGCAATAAAGCATCTCACGAATCTGGAGCAAATGGAAAACACACAAACAATTTAAGTTTTCATTTGGGGAGTTCGGAAAACGATTCACCTGCTCTCTCACAGAGAGAAAACGTGTGTAATGATGGCTGTTTTTATTGAGTCAGATGTTCCATTAGATGGGAAGCGAGTGGAGCGGCCTGCAGTACGAAAGCACTCGAGATGTACTTTTTTGCCAGGACCCTCTCGCGACATACAGCGCTCATTAGCCAAGCTCGGAGACTCGCTGTCGCTCAGTGACCGCTATTAGAACACAAAATGTCACTTATTGCGAACTTTATGATGGTATGCTGGTGAGATTAAAAAGCAATAGAGAATGGAAGTCAGGGGGTGGAGAGATGTTTATGAGTAATTTCATGGATGCTTCAGAAATGCCAGATGTCTTCATTGTCGTGTTACTGCAAATCCTGCACTCTGATTGGTCAGATGATGTTTATTTTCATAACAGTCATCTATGGAAGGAGTCTCCAGTGTCAGGGAATTGAAACAGTCAAAGATAAAGGTGCTTCAGGAAGGAAAATCTGTGGGTCAATTCCAACTGTGAAGCTTTGAAGATGAGGTGAAATTGTAAACAAACACACAAAAAATAAATAAATAAATAAATAAATAAAAGTCGACTAAGATGGCTACCTCAGTCATTGTTTAAATACGATGGCCAGAACAAATAAAAAACTCCTTCTCTTTCACCATTACTCCCCCCTTCCCGAGGATCTAAATCACCAGGAAATCAAGATGTCCTCTCTGCCTGGTTTTTATCATCGCACTCTGAACCAATGTAAAACACACTCTTTTTTTTGTGGATTGTTGCTGTACAATATCACAGCGATTTATTGCTCAAAATGGACTATAGAGCTGGTGTTTGCCTCCAGACTTATAGATACGAGCCCCAGCCAGGTTTAAAGATAAGGAATCTATTGAAGCCGGTGTGTGTGCACGGATACACGAGACCTCAGGGGAGGGTTTGAGCTCCTGCCCTCCTGCCCTCCTGCCCCCTCGCGCTCAACAAGGACCCTGGTGTGTATAATAAGTGTATTTTATATACGGCTTCATGAAGCAGAGACACTCGCCTGGAGTGCAGTCATAAGCTTCGGTTGTGGAGATCTCGACCCCGGCCGTGAGGTTGGCTAAGATCTACCAATTGTGAGAAAATCCCAGGGAAATACTCAGCGAGCTCGCTAATGGGAGGAGGAACTACAGTATTTCTGGTGCTTTCTCAGGGAAAGAATGTTGTCTGACCAGAAGAGTTTTTCTAACAGACAAATATTGGACGAGGAAGTAAAAAGAAACGAAGCAAAACATTTCAAAATAATTCAAATTAGGTTTTTCCATCTATACTAGCAATTTAGCGAGCAATTCCTCAATGCCAGAGCCTCTTAATGGTTTCAATGATGAAGAAACAGCATGTGTAGAATCTCCTGGGAAGATGTTTCACCAGATTTTGTGGAGATTTGTGAAGATTCTTTGAGCTACAAGGGTGTTTGTAAAGTCAGGTACTTATTCTAGGGTAGGTGAGGAGATCTTCCACACACTTCCAACCCAAGTAAAGCAGATCTTAATGGAGCTGGCTTTGAGCTGGAACAGGTTTGGGTCTCGTAGTGAAGAGAAAACGTCAAATGTCCTATACAATTGTGTGCCTCCAAACAGTTTGGAGAAGAAACACATATGGCTAGAAAAGTCTGGTGTCCCATTACTTCCTTGATATCATGGTGTATATCTGTGGTAAGGTATGTAAGTGTTCTGTATGTATGTAAAAGTGACACAGTTTTACACACTCCTGTATCACCCCAACTGTGACTATAAAGGGAAATAAAAAGCAGGGAATTGATAAAGCAATCAAATGTCCTCTCGTTCCCTCTCCAGCTGCTCTTTTACGCACATAAAACAGCCATTTCTGGCCATTAAAAGTTAACAAGAGCCATTGGAATCGCAGGTCCATCATTCGACGCTGGATATTTGCAGATTTCACCCTTCAGTCACCGTATACCTCGACTAATCCCCACTATCTCTCTCTCTCTCTCTCTCTCTCTCCCTCTTTAGCACACAGCCCTAGAGTAATATGGCAGGCTCTATTACCCTGTAAGTCCCCCTTTCAACGCCACCATGTCTTTAATTTCACGCTTTGTTAATGTCCTCCGTCCTCCTCCTCATCCTATTCTATGTCCTCCATGAGGGAAGAAGGGATCGTATCCGCCGCTTTCTCCAGCTTCTGGCTTCACTGTACCTCAGGGAGCCGTCTTCTCCATTTCTATCCAGATGTTGCAGTAAAACGCTGCCGCAGTGTCAGAGACTCTGAGACTCCTTCAGCAGGACACAACCTTCATCCTGTCCAAGCAGGAACGAGTCACCTATTAATGCCAGTTTTCATTTTTCTATCCTGACTTTAAAGTCTGAGTGTGACTAGATTTCAGACAGACAGACAGACAGACAGACAGACAGACAGACAGACAGACAGACAGAGAGACAGACAGACAGACAGACAGACAGACAGTGATTTAAGACAGACAGAGAGTTTTGGCAGACAGACAGACAGACAGAGAGCTCAGACAGACAGACAGAAAAAGAGCTCAGACAGACAAACAGACAGACAAACAGACAGACAGACAGACAGTGATTTAAGACAGACAGAGAGTTTTGGCAGATAGACAGACAGTGATTTAATACAGACAGGGAGTTTTGGCAGAAAGACAGACAGACAGACAGACAGACAGATAGTTCAGACAGATAGACAGAGAGTTTGGAAAGACAGACAGACAGGGAGTTCAGATAGCCTCATAACATCCTGAGCCTTCAAACTAAATGTGTGAGGGAGAAAGTTAGAAGAAAGGAGTGAAATGAGACAGAGCCCCTCCTGTCAGGGGAACAAAGGAAATAAAAGGAGTGTGTGATTTGCATCAGGGGTCTCAGGACGAGTAACTTGATCACTTTGTGGATGAAGTTGGGGGTCTCTGGCATGAGCTCATTGATCTGCAGTGGAGGGACGAGAGCAGGAGACGGGCGACAGACTTTCCGAGCAGCTCACAGGGGAGAGGAACACTGAGGCAGAATTACACCCAGCCCCGAGCCCGAGCTGGAACCCAATCACACGTTCCTGCCGGGACCAAAACCCACTGTTTTACTTTTTATTTCACAAAATATACACTTTAATCAACTTTACACTTATTTCTTAAATATTCGTTTAGGGAAACGTTTACTAACCATCACATTACACTACATTACAGTTCTGTTAATTAATGAACTACAAGTTTTTATTCATTTAATATTTTTATATTGTGGAATATTCATGAAACTCAGAAGTTCCTTTTCTCATTTATGCTACAGCAGTACGATAAATAGATAGATAGATAGATAGATAGATAGATAGATAGATAGATAGATAGATAGATAGATAGATAGATAGATATTCATTACGTAAAGACAGACAGAGACACAGACGCATAGACAGAATGTAAGTGAACAAAACAAATTAAAACTTTGTATATTTTTTTATATATAATTAAGAAATAATAACACAATCATTAACGAACACACACACACACACACACACACACACACACACACACACAGACTCGGAGGATCGTGCATGCGACTGATATTAAATG
The DNA here is from genome assembly GCA_024362625.1 of Silurus asotus. Lineage (NCBI taxonomy): Eukaryota > Metazoa > Chordata > Actinopteri > Siluriformes > Siluridae > Silurus > Silurus asotus. The sequence goes on from MU580030.1 coordinate 4,484,203, forward strand.
TATTACGCATTAGTTCTCCATCTGTTACTGATTAGTCACAAAGAAGGGGATTATGGGATTTACACTGGAGTAATTATCTCCAACCTTGTGACACACTGACACACATAACACACCGCATACGTGAATGATGAGGCGAAGGAGATGACGTACGATACGATGCTCAGCACGTTGCATTTAACATCGCGAAACACTACGAAGTGAGAAATTTCCTGTGAACAACCACACACACTGAAAAACTGACCCTCAGTGTGTTCATTACAGTATTAACCAGATTTATACCATACAGATTCTTTAATAATCGAGATGCCATTCAAGAACATCGACATTTACCTCATCGATACGAAATGTTCCTCCCCATCCTTTTTTAAGATGAAAGAGAGGCCATCTTTACTAGCAATAACAGAGCGGCTAATCTTTGCTAGCAATAACAGAAAGGCTAATCTTCGCTAGGAAATACAAGTAGGCTAATCTTTGCTAGCAATGACAGAGAGGCTAATCTTTACTAGCAATGACAGAGAGGCTAATCTTAGCTAGCAATAACAGAGAGGCTAATCTTTGCTAGGAAATACAGGTAGGCTAATCTTTGCTAGCAATGACAGAAAGGCTAATCTTTGCAAATACAGAGAGGCTTAACTTTGCTAGCAATGACAGCGAGGCCATCTTTGCTAGCAATAACAGAAAGGCTAATCTTTGCTAGCAATCACAGAAAGGCTAACCTTTGCTAGTAACAACTCCTTATATGTTCACAGACTAAAAATCTCAACACTCCATGCAACAATTTCATTTCGATATTCAATTTTTGTTTTTCTAAAAAAAAAAAAAAATTTGTAAAGGCGAACTTATCAAAACATAATTAGTTCCTGTTCCTTCTTTGTTTACTATGTAGAAGCCTTGAAGATGCCGTAAAAACTTTGTTATAGCTTTATCTCTGAATGCTGCTGTACAAAGCGCTGACACTGGAGACTCCTTCTATCAGTAATTATTAGCAAGTAATAGCATATAGCTGTTACTATAGCAACGATAACAAACTAAGGACGGTCTAAATACCGAACCAAAGAACGTAAACTTGACTTCTATTTCGGTTTGTTAAAGTGTTAAAATAATAATAATATGCAACGTAAAGAAAGGAGAAACGCCGTCACAGCCACGGAAAACGTGTGATGACGCATCGTCACGAGCGAAACTGGCGACCCGTCTCCGTGTCACGATGAACGTTTCCTGTCAGAAGATGTTTCTCTGTGCTGATACACCCCGAACGCACTGTTTAGCATACGCCGAACTCGCTGTGTAATAAACTCCGATTAATTCTGCGGTTTTCCTGGCGGTTTCACATCTTTACACTTTTACGGAATTAAAAAAAAAAAACACAGAATAAAAACCACAAAACCGTGAGAAATGGACGTTTTCTCTGCTCAGTGCTGAGAGGTCTGGGGTCCTGCTCCTGCATTCTCCAAGCCTTTTAGAGCGTTTATTCATGACAAACAGTGTGACATACCGACAGAAGATGGGAGCTCGGCTATTGTTCGAGATCCCAGTGTGCCTCTTGTTGCCTGGAAACCGGCCATAACGACCCGGTTCACGCTCCCTTTTTTTTTTCTTTCAATCCCTCACCTTCTCTCTCACACACTTCTGTAAACACTGCCACATTCTTCCACTTAGTTCCAAGTTGTCCAACACTTTGTATCAAGCTGTTCGGATACATAAGATCAGGCCAAAAATATTGGAACACCCAAAGTTTCCAGCCATATGTGATTCTATTTGCATAAAGTTAAAGACACACAATTGTATGGGACGATGCTGCATAAAATCTTCCCTCTACTTGAACTTGGAGACGTGTTCCAACATGACAATGCTCCTGTGCACAAAACCAGATCCATGAAGATCTGCTTTACATGTGTTGGAAGTGTGTGGAGCTCCAAGAACATGATGAATGTGAACGCTGACTGCACCCCAGACCTCCTCACCTTCTCTGACTTTACTAACACACTTACGAATCTCCACAATATCTACTAGAACATCTTCCCAGAAGAGTGGAGCTCCTTATAACAGTGAATGGAGACTGAATGTGGAATTGGATGTTCAAAAAGCACAAACTGATCTTATGGTCAGGTGTCCACATAAACCACGTGCTCTGTGAAAATATGCAGAGAAGACTATATTGCAGAATAAGACCAATGGATAGATAGATCTGCTACGTTTGCTACGTTTTTACAATTTTGTCGTATCGCTATCGTCATTGTAGGACCGAAAATCATAAGTTGAACCATCGAAACTCAGAGACTAAAATCATATTATTCATTACTTCAAAAGTCGCTAAGATCAGCCTGCGCACCTGCTAAACTCTAGTGTTCGCTAATTTCCTCTACAATCATTAGCTACGTTTGTTCTTTTTCGACGCACCGCCTTTTAATCGATCAATTATCACTGTCTATGTAAATCAATAGCAAAACCCTCTTTCTGGAGTCCAACAGCCATCCAGGAAGAACCGCAAACATCGAAACCTCGCTCACGTAACGTTTTCTACGCTCCCTGTTTTAGCCCTGATGTAATTCACGTGACGATTATTCACATATAAATCCTTCACTTGGACGCAGTTTATTTCTTCCACCAGTGCTGCTCTCTGTAAATCAGGGCTTTTTAGCAAACAGATCCGACAGCAATGACGCTCGCATGCTAATGTTTTAGCGACCGCACGTGTGCTATTTATGTGCCAAAGCGCTAACGTTAGCGGGTGATAGATTACGTCAGCTTGTTCCCTCCGATTTACTGCGCAGCTTCGATCGAAATATAATAACGTCCTAAAACGCTGCTCTCGTTAATCCATGTGGGAAAGTATCGAGATTAAAGAGCAGGAGACTCCGGCAAGGTGACCCGTGTGTGTGTGTGTGTGTGTGTGTGTGTGGGTGTGTGGGTGTGTGGTGTGTAAGCAGTGACTGTCGAATCCCCTCAGAAGATATTTATTATCAGTGCTTGAGTTACAAGCATTCAGTAAAAACAGCTCAGGACAATAAGGAAGTATTTTTACATGAGCATGAGAAACCTGGGGACGTGTGTCAAAAGTTTGTGGACATCTGAGAATAAGATTGCGTTTTCTGAACATCTCATTCCACACTGAGTTTCCATTTGCTGTTATAATGAGATCCTCACTTCTGGGAAGATGTTCAACTAGGTTGTGTAGATATTTGTGGAGAGCTACTTAGTAAAGTCAGGTAGTGATGTGAGGTGAGAAGGTGAGGGGGGGTGGGGGATGCATTCACATTTATTCATGTTCAATAGGGTCAGAGATCAGAAGATCTTCCACATACTTTCAATCCATGAAAGGCAGATCCTCAAGGAGCTGGCTTTGTGCACAGGGGCACTGTCATGCTGGAACAGGTTTGGGTCTCCTGGGTGAAGACGTCCGATACAAATGTGTGCCTCCAACTTTCTTATCTTATTGCCATTTTTAAATATATAAATAAATGAATAAATACATTAAGCTGTAAGGAGTTTATGTTTCAGTTGTTCTTTATTTATGCATATCCCGTATGTTATAAATATATTATTTGCTACACAGATCTTTAGATCTTTCTTCAAACTCAGAGCGTTTTCCATTTAATTCTTTTTGATGTATTATTGGGTGCAGTTTATAAGTGATGTAAAATTCTGGTGATATTTCTGGGAGATTTTTTTACTTCACCGCTCACCACAGGATCACAACTTCTTCTTTTTCAGAGTCTCATTTCCCCTTAAAGTGTCTTCTTGAAGATCTTCTGCGGTGTGGGTCAGCTGTCTCATGATGATCAGCAATGCAATAAACGGAATTAAAAAAAGAACAATCATTGTTTATGTGTGTGTATATATATATATATGTGTGTGTGTGTGTGTGTACACTGTGTATACAAAGATAAAAACAATAAATAGTTGGGCAACAATTCGGCAGCAAAAAAAAGAATTTACAAAGGAAATCATGTGAAATTTTTTGAAAAATAAAAATAGATTTTTGATAGAATGGGGTTTTTAACTGAAAACAGGAAAAGAAAGTGAAACACACACACGTCACAGTTACAGGTTCTTGGTCTCGCTTTCTATTTGTCCATTTTGTTTTTTTTATTCCCTCAAAATAAATAAAATAAGAATGGTGGAATGGGAAAAAAAGTGGGCGGAGCTTTAGAGCTGAACCATATCAAACTTTTAGTCATGTTTAATAATTTTTATACTACAAAAAAAAAAAAGTGTAAATCACCAACTAAATCAGGTACTTTTATCCCTAATGAGTGAGTCAGAGGTGAAGGTGGTGCTGCTGAGGGAAAAATCAACCTGAGAAACCCTCAGAGGAACCAAACTCCAAAGGAAATCTCATGGTCTTTCTCATCCTCAACACCGAATGTCCACTCATTATACTTACATCATTACTGAGGTTCATTAATGGAGACTTATGTAACGTTTATGGAAGGAGACTCCAGGGTGAGAACTTTGTTACGGCGAAGAGCATGAACTTGTTTTTTGTACGTTTTATGACATTAAATGTAATTTTCATATATATTTTATATCAAAAGATTTATAATTACAGTTATTTTATATGATTATTGTTAAAAAACAAAGCAATTGATCTGTAAGGAGACGTTTCAGTGTCATTTATGCAAGAAGTCTCTTCTGTATAGTGTAGTGTTTATGTGTATATAGAAGTTGTTAAAAAAAAATTATTTTTCTGGAAATCTGGATTCTGATTGGGCAGAAGCTCTTGATTCAATTTAATATAATTTAATTTGATAATTGTATCAGGTTCATATTAATGCGCTTGTTACTGTTTTCAAGGCAACATGGTAAAGCCGAATCCATGAGGAAACAGTAATGAGTCTCCAGTGTCAGAGCTCTGTAACAACTTCAAGGTTCAAGTTTTTCTGACTGTCTTGATCTTCAAGACATTGGAAAGCATCTTTGTGATTCTATGGATGAGGGAACTGATGTTTATAGCTACTATAACGTGCGGAAACAAGAGAAATAAAATGTCACGGTGGTAATTGTGATGATTATTTTCCGAAAACTGCACCACAAAGTCGATGAGAATCCGAACACCATCACGCCATCCATCACCTTCCACTCACAGGAAGTAGTTCTGGTGCCAGAAGCGCTGTCAGAAACCTATACACTTCTTGACGCACAGAGCCAGTTGTCAGGTTTGCTTTCTGAGCCCGAGGTGGAAAGGTCAAAAGCGGGGGAAAAAAAGTCTATACACATGAACATCAAAAGGCAGCGAGGAAAAAAAATGGCTTTTCAGCTCCAGGGCTTCATGTCAGAAACCCTAACGTGAGATTCTTCATCCGCTCTGTCAGCGGTGCGACCCGGAAAAACCGCAATCCCGGTATATATTTAAAAATAAAAGAATAATAATATGAAATATATAAAATAATATTTTATAAATCCTGTCAGGTAAGCAACTACTAGCTAATCAGCTATGCTAGCTGGAAAATGCCAAAAATCATATTAGCTGCGACAACAAAAACAAAGCGGGAAAATATTTTTTTTCCATTTTTTGATTTTTTTTGAGAAATCCTGTCAGGATTAGCAACTTACCTAGCATTAGCAGTGAAGATAAAAAAAAAAAATGAGTGAAGATTTTACAATAAATGATTATGATTAATTTAGAATTTAGCATGTCAGCTAATTAGCCTCACAGTGAACATGTAGAGCATTTAATGATCTGTAAATCCTCTCAGAAATCATCAGAATAAGTGAAATTCAGTAGGTGGTTTGCTTCAGCAGAAAGGCTGTGAAAATTCATGGCTAGAGATTGAGAAAGAGAGAGAGAGATGGAGTAATGGGGAGATGGAGAGAGGGAGGGAGATAAAGACATGGAAAAAAACAAATATTGATTATAACTTTTAAAATACTTTTTTTTTATTATTTCTTGCATTTTAAAAAATATATAAACATTTGATCTTGACCTTGAACATTTTTTTTTTCATTTTGCAATTAAACATTATATTATATATTTTTTTCTCTTTTTTTTTTATTCTTTTTTTGCATGTAACAGTGCATTCTTTTTTTTTTTTCCAACGCTTCGTGATCCAAACCTCTCATTCTGGCTCTAATGTGCTTCCAAAAAATCTCCTGAATTATTTATGCATGGAGTTTGGAGACGGGTCTGATTCTGAAGATCTGTGAAACGCTGCTGGTAAAGTGTGTTGAGGAGGAGGAGAAAAATGGAGCTGGCTCTGATACTCAACACCAAAAATGAAGAATTGATGAGGTCGGGTCGATCGGTGAGGTTTCCCTCGAGAGGTTTTTGGAGAGGAACAAGTGGATCAGAGAGGAAACGGTGGACTCGGACGTGAGGTGATGCGAAGATCACGTGATTTCTGATTCTGGACTCAGTTGTTGTTGGAGTGAAAGATGGCATGATTTGTGGGCCAAGGAGCAAAAAAACCTCTTCTGATGATGTCACCTGTAGACAGAGGAACATCTCTTTGTTCTGTCTGAAATGAGACACACTTTCTCTCTGGTGAGGTTTGAAAACAATAAATCCACCAAATACGTCTTCAGAGGTCAGAAATACGGCGACGGAAAACATGAACAAAACACCAATCGATGGAAACGTAGCGAGAGTAGAAATGAAAGAAGCAAATGATTAAAACCAACAAACAAACAAAAACAAACAGTGCAACACAGGAAACATGTGTTTGATTCACTTTCTGCAGCCAATTTACAGTCGACTCGACTCAGAGTCAGCTCAGAGCCGCTCGATGCTAAATCCGGCTAAAGAATCGCTCAGTGTGAATTTGTCCTCACCAGTCATAATATTAATGCTCATTAGAATGAGATTTGGAGGAGAGATGGCTGAGATGTGAATGAGATGTAGATAAGGTGTGGACAAGATGTGGCTGAGATTTGGATGCGACATGGCTGAAGTATGGACAAGCTGTGGATGGGGTGTGGATGAGAAGTAAAGTAAGATGTAGATAAGATGGGTGAGATGTGAACGAGTTATGGATGAGATGTGGATGAAGTGTAGATAAGATGGCGTTAGAATATGGATAAGATGTAGATGAGATATAAATACGATGTAGTTGAGATGTAGCTGAGAAGTACATTAGATATAAATAAGATGTGGATGAGATGTAGCCAAGATTTGGATAGGATGTGGGTAAGATGTGGATGAGATATGGATGAGATTAAACGGAGATATGACTGAGATGCAGATGAGATATAAGTGAAATATGGATAAGATGGGATTAAAATGTGGCTGAGTGGAAAAGATGTGGCTGAAATGTCAATGAGATGTGGATGGAATATCGCTGAGACGTGATTGAGATGAGTTTCTCCATGATGAGTGCTACACAATCTTCTCCACTTTTCTGTAAACACTTTCCATCTGTTTCGAATGCTTACACTTCTTTTTCTCTCAGTCTTCTCTCCCACACAGTATTACTTTCCATAAATTATTGTGAAGTTCAGCTCGAGGCTCATGATCACGTGCATCACCCAATTCTTCACCACAAAACAACTCTGAGGTGTAGTTTATGGAAAACAGAACGTCTTCATGATGCAGGAAGACGGGAGACGAAGTCGTGCTACAATTTATATTAATTGTTAAATTAAATGATATAGTAAGGAATTAACCAGTGTGTGTGGCATTGTGTGTGTGTGTGTGTGTGTGTGTGTGTGTGTGTGTGTGTTGTAATCTTTTTCCATAACAGCATGACTTTATTCCTCTTATACTTCTACAATTTGCCAACAATCAGCGATTTGTTTACGGCTTCATTGCTGAAGATCTGAGGATTGTTATATGCACAGAGTTTATTGTTGGATAGTTTATTTATTCTCTATAGAATTATATGTAATATATATAATATATGTATATATAAAATATAGATAAATATAACCTATATAACATATAAATAATCATAAAAAATAATAAAAATAATAAAATATTATCTATTATAAATCTAATAATGAAAATCTAATATATAGATAATGTGTTAACTTATTTAATGTCACCAATTATAGATACAATACAAATTATATAATATATAATCTAATATATTTTGTTGTTTTGGTTTTTGTTTAAATAAATACATAATTTAAAATTTATTTGTAAAAAATGTCACCCTTTTGTTTCAGGGGGCGGAGCCTAGCACATCATTTGAAACAGAATTGTTGTGGTTTTCTAACATGGCTGCTTTTGCTAACATTTGGTTAAATTTATTATAAAAAAATAAAATAATGCGTAAAAAGCAGTAAATGCGTTCCGCATGAAAACGACACGAATCATTTTGTTTTGTCAGTCAAATAAAAATTTTCCCGAGTCGACCCACGAATCGTTTGGTTTCCCCTCATCATGCCTTCGTTGTGGAAGCTGAAGTCGTATTTCAGCAGCTGGTGTTGTTTTCACTGTAACCAATTCCCTTCTGCGCCACGACGGCTAACCGTTTCCATAGTAACAGAATTCCTTTCGTCTTGGAAAAAAAAAAATACTGATTCAAATATAAAAAAAATAAAAAACCAAATGACCATGAAGTGTGATTTGGAACACGCCGCGGTTCGATAATGCGATTCCGCCGCGTCGCTGATTTCCTCGGAGGCGGCGCGCGAAGCGGGACGATCCGGATGCTGATTGTTTAGCGTCGAGTTTGACTGATGTCACATGAATGAATAAAAAGGATGAATGAATACGGAGTAAAAACGAACAGCCTGAGGATTAAACACACGGGATTCAGGATACAGAGCGTTTCTGCTTCTTCAGGACGACGATGTCGAGTTCTGGACTGTGATTGGTCAGAAGAGAAGGTGTTGATTGATTCTCTATAACAGCAGCTCAGACTGGTATTGGACAGTATTACTAGAAAGCTGCTAGTTACACTTGTTTTCATAGCAACAGGTTCTACAAAGAAGTGTTATAGTTATATATTATGGAAGGAGTCTCCAGTGTCAGGGGAAAAACTGTCTTTATTGAGGTTTTCTCCCTTTTTCATTCACATCCTCACCTCCAAAAAACAAGAAGCTGTTACTGATTTTAATGTACATCTGGCCAAAGGTTTGTGGAAACCTGACCATAAGATTACTATGTGCTTTTTGAACATCCCATTTTACATTTAGGTTCCATAATAACCTCCACTCTTCTGGGAAGATGTTCCACTAGAGAGTGGAGATTCATTCAGCTGCAAAACTGTTAGTACAGTCAGGTAGTGATGTAGGTGAGAAGGTGAGAAGGTTTCTAGCTAGCGAGGTTAGTTAGCGAGGTTAGAGGTTAGTTAGCTAGGTTAGTTAGCGAGGTTAGAGGTTAGTTAGCTAGGTTAGTTAGCGAGGTTAGAGGTTAGTTAGCGAGGTTAGTTAGCGAGGTTAGAGGTTAGTTAGCGAGGTTAGAGGTTAGTTAGCTAGGTTAGTTAGCGAGGTTAGAGGTTAGTTAGCGAGGATAGTTAGTTGGCTTGAACAGGTGAGAGTGTCGTCCTGGTTACAGTCAGAACATCTTGCGGCTCACTTTTTATTTATTCATTTTTTTAACATGACCACAGCGATCGATTTTCCTGAAAGCATCCGTACTCCTGTTTCCTTCCTTTCACTCTCTCTCTCTCTCTCTCTCTCTCTCTCTCTCTCTCT
>MU580030.1:4499654-4531677 GCA_024362625.1 Silurus asotus
GCGAGAGAGAGAGAGAGAGAGAGAGAGAGAGAGACGAATAGAGTCAGCAGGTAAATATGAGGTGGTATTAAAACATTTTAAGACTAGTTTTATAACACAGAAGGTTTTGGGGCAACGCGAGGCTGCACGCACAGTCACACGGAGCACCGACTTTAATAAGTCAGTCTGCTGAAAGACGTTGTCCTGTGTAACTCGAGATCTGTGCGATTGGTGCTTTTCTGACCATGTGTGTTTCTACGTCTGTTATTCTGACCACGTGCGCAGGCTGCCACCGAGCTCTTCTCACACGTGAGTTCCTCACCTCTGTACCCACTCTGCTTGGCAGATTCCTATCCTGCCAACTTCGCCCTCTTCCCGAAGTGAAGATCCAGGTCATCGTTTTGACCCTGATGAGGAGATCCGGCGCAGAAGGTGCATGACGAGCTTCGAAAAGAAGACTTGCAGGACACGTTCCAGAAGGACACCGGATTGCTGTGCAGGAGGACTATTTTAAAATGTGAAAATGTAGAAGAAAGTACTTTCTTCTAAACAGACGCTATTAAGAAACAGAATAGAAACTATTTGCAACCGAGAAGAAGTGGAGAATAAAAGAAAGAGAGATAGAGGGAGGAAGAGGGAAGGAGAGAAGGTGGGATGGTAACAGCCTCCTCTCCTCTCCTGCTGAAGATTGTGAGGTGGAGAGGAAGTGAAGGGCGGCACGATGGTAAAGCCGTTAAACGCCGCAAACTCGTTATCATCAACGACCGCTACAAATCCCACGCTGCAGAACGGCGGGAACTTCCCACAGGAGCGTTTCTCCTCCGACACAGCCAACAGGAAGTGAGGCGGAGCTACAGTGCAAACATCCTATAATCATAAATACGTTATCGTTTCTATAGCGACCGCTTTTTTACAGGGACTCATACGGTTCTTTATTAAATTGTAATAGAAGGAGTTTCCAGTGTTGGTGGCATTATCTCAGGTCCTCAGTACTCACGAGTATCAGGTGTATTTCTGTCTTTTTTCCTCGTCTTTTTTTGTCCTTCTGTCTTTCCTCTTCTAAAGGCCAGGCTGAGATGAGATCTGATCAGGGTTACAGCTGCCTGTCATGAACACAGCGTGGAGTCCAGAAGTAGAGACTGCCGTTTATGCACAGCAGGAGGCTAAGCGATGCTGCACAGAAGTGTGTGTGTGTGTGTGTGTGTGTGTGTGCGTGTGTGTATGTATGTATGTGTGCTTGGCCAAGGTGTGTGTCGGCGCTCAGGATCGATCTGCTTCCATGTGAAAATAGTGCAACAGGACAATCGATTAGCCGAGACAGAGCTCAAACTGTCTGACAGCAAGACAAAGAGACAAAAGACAGGCAGAAAAACATATTGAGAGAGAGACAGAGAGACAGATAAAAAGTAAAACAGATATAAATGCAGAGAGAAAGAGAGATGGGAGGCATGGAGAAAGAGACACAAAAACAGACAGACAGTAAGGCAGGAAAACAGACAGTGAGACAGAGAGACAGAAAGACAGACAGAGACAAGAGACACAGAAACAAACAGACAGTGAGGCAGGAAAACAGACAGAGAGACAGTGAGAGAGTGAGACAGAAAGACAGACAGAGACAAGAGACACAGAAACAGACGAAGATGATGATGATGATGATGATGATGATGATGATGATGATGATGATGATGATGATGATGACTCGGAGGACTTCTCCCGAGCTCCATATTGTCACGTTAATTCTTTCAGTCTTTCCCTCTGCCTCTCTGTGCGAGAAGTAAAAGTCCTCTATCACCCGAAGTGAACCCTCAGGAGAACCCGGCTTCATATCCCACGTCACTCCTCCGTTTTACAGCTAAGTGCTAAAACGTGTCGTTGTGCGGCGTCCTGGCCGGCTTTACACGCTGCCTCGGCTTTATCGCAGGCTGTTGGCATTCAGGCCTCGCAGTAATAATGACTGTGACCTTGGAGCACAGACGAGGCAGCGTCAGGATCAGAAAACGATTACGCAGGAAAGCCGAAAAAACGTACAACACACGTGAGCGACATCATACAAAAAAAATCTAAAGCTTGTGGCAATCCTGAATTTTGAATTTGGTCATATTAGTGACCAAATAAGGGCGTAACACAACAGGAAGTGATGTCATAACTCATGAAGGAACAGTTCACGTTCGACTTCTGATGAATTTCTGTCACGTCAGAGTTACAAGTGGAAAACTTAGAGAACACTGAAGACTCCTGCCTTCATCGTCTGAACTGTTAATGACCTGTCGCCATAGAAACATGAGAAATCAGCACGTTAACATGTAAAATACTGTAACCGTGTGCCTTGAACTATCAAAGCTGCTGCTCTGGGAAATGAATGAAACACCCTCCGACCAATCAGATTCGAGAATTCAGCAGTGTCGCGGTACGTATCAAAACATCATCAACACGAACTCGTCCTAAATATCTTCTGTCTGAGGTGGATATTGAACTTCTGTTTGGACCGAGAGAACATGCTGCAAATAATCCTGAGGTAAACAAGTCTCACACACACACACACACACACACACACACACACACACACAAACACACATCTGCGTATTGACTGAAAGGTTAAATAACAAACATTACACAATTTTATCGACAAACTGAATAATTCAGCATCTACAGCCTTCAAAATTTATTCCTGAACTCCAATCATCCAAATAAACCAGTGTCTCAGCTCATACGTGATGTCTCACGTGTTCTATAATCACGTGTCATTTGCACTGCGAGCTCAATAAAGCATTTTATATTGAAAATATAGACTGTTTTCTCTACATTTTCAGTGAAATCAATAATCCGCCTGAACACGTGGATCTTTACTTATTTCTCATAAACATTATATTCTATAAAAAACCCTCTCACTTATTCCGGCTAAGCTAACCAGTGCTTACAAAGTCACACAAACTTCTGTCACATTTACACAACCTGCTCTCGCATACACACAACCAGCTCTCGCATACACACAACCAGCTCTCGCATACACACAACCATCTCTCGCATACACACAACCTGCTCATGCATACACACAACCTTCTCTCGCATTCACACAACCTTCTCTCGCATTCACACAACCTTCTCTCGCATTCACACAACCTGCTCTCGCATACACACAACCAGCTCTCGCATACACACAACCCGCTCTCGCATACACACAACCAGCTCTCGCATACACACGACCAGCTCTCGCATACACACAACCCGCTCTCGCATACACACAACCTTCTCTCGCATTCACACAACCCTCTCTCGCATACACACAACCCGCTCTCGCATACACACAACCTGCTCTCGCATTCACACAACCTTCTCTCGCATTTACACAACCTTCTCTCGCATTTACACAACCTTCTCTCGCATTCACACAACCCTCTCTCGCATACACACAACCTGCTCTCGCATACACACAACCTTCTCTCGCATACACACAACCTTCTCTCGCATTTACACAACCTGCTCTCACATTATTGTATAGCAATCATTCATTAATGTTAAATGCGCTAAAATATTGACAGAAATGACTCTCATCTTAAAAACTCACTTTCACAAAAATTGCTTTCTTGCTCTCGCATTGAAATTTTGTAGTGTTTGTGTAACTACTTGCACAGTTCTCGTGTTTGTATACTGATTAGAAAAAGTAAAGGAGAGAAACTGACTGTTTATAGCTGCTATAATATTATATAATATTTAATGTGAAGGGAAACTGTGTCTTACTGAACATTAAGTGTCGCTTAAAATTCATGAAATATGTTTTAATGTTTAAAAAAAAAAGAGGAATAAAACTGGTGGTAAAGGAAATGATGTTTGTTGATTATTTTCCTGAAACAGCACCACAGTCATTTTAGTTTATGCTTTGTTTCCCATCATGCCCTTCTACACCCTGATCTCAGCTCTCAGCAGGAAGCTACCAGTCTCGGCGACGACAGAGGGGAAAACGTTGCTTTTGCTCGAGCAGTGCCTTTAAAAGCTCGACATGGACGCGTCTCAGAAGGTCCTCCACAGATCATAATGAATTATTAATGACATAAATCTCCAGCAGAAGGACGAGGAAGAAGACAAATGTCCCTCGGCATGGGATAAGAACAGATGAGTACAGCTTCAAGGCTGCAGGGGGGAGAACCGAGCTGTCGCAAAACCAAATACATCATCAGAAAGGCTCAGGAACTCGGGAAACGACAGCAAAAACGTAGAACGTAATCTGGCGGGTAACGGCCTACCTCACAGCGAGACGGTGATGAATATTTAACAGATTACGCTTTAAACCGAACGGAACTGGTTTTAAACAAACTTTTTGTAAAATTTGTTATATAGTTTGGATTTAAAAGCTGTGTAAAAATTCTCTATAATATAATATTGCTTAAATAATACATTTCTTTATTCGGTTATTTTATAGAAACGTCACCACTCAGCAGAAAATACCTGCACATTCAAACTAAATGAATATCGGAATGTATTTTTTATATAATATTTTTATATTTTATTCATGTTCAGTTCCGACTGATATCAGTTTTATTGTCATGTCACTGTGTATGGTTGTGCATGTGATTAACCAATTATACAATATATATATATATATATTTACATATTTACCCTATAAGTGTGTTTATAACACAATGCCAAAAAAAATTCAATTACTGGGTTAACTGTGTATCAGCAAAACAAACAAACAAACAAACAAATAAATAACTGTTAACGCTTTGAAGTTGGTCCAAATAAGAATTTTAATTTATTCCAAGAATTCAAAGGGTATAGAATTATGAGGACTTGAAAGAATTATGAGAACCAGAGCATGTTCTATAGAGGACCACAAAGTGTTGTAGAATTGTGAGGACCACAAAGTGCTGTAGAATTGTGAGGACCACACAGTGTTGTATAATTTGAGGACCACAAAGTGTTGTATAATTGTGAGGACCACACAGTGTTGTATAATTGTGAGGACCACACAGTCTTGTAGAATTGTGAGGACCACAAAGTGCTGTAGAATTGTGAGGACTACACAGTGTTGTAGAATTGTGAGGACCACACAGTGTTGTAGAATTGTGAGGACCACAAAGTGTTGTAGAATTGTGAGGACCACATAGTGTTGTATAATTTGAGGACCACAAAGTGTTGTATAATTGTGAGGACCACACAGTGTTGTATAATTGTGAGGACCACACAGTGTTGTAGAATTGTGAGGACCACACAGTGTTGTAGAATTGTGAGGACCACAAAGTGTTGTAGAATTGTGAGGACCACACAGTGTTGTAGAATTGTGAGGACCACACAGTGTTGTAGAATTGTAAGGACCACATAGTGTTGTGAAACTGTAATTACCAAAAATTATGTGTAATTTTAGGGATGGCAAAGTGTTTTAGAACGGAAAGGCATTGAAAACATTGTGAACTCGCAAACTGACAGAAATATTCGAGTAAAAATGTATATTTTACGCATTAAATTAAAATGAATGCAGGAGGGTTTTTTTTTTCGCTTGAAGCTTCTTACAGTTCAGAGGGTTAAATGATGAATCCTTCTATGGGAAGCATCAAGAGATGAGCAATGACATAAAAAAAACAAGCTCCCAGGACTGTTCAACCTGACTGAATATGTCAATCAGTGTCTGGGAGAGAGAGAGAGAGAGAGAGAGAGAGAGAGAGAGATGTGAGACGGCAGTGAGACAGTTGTCATAAGGACAGGAGAAGTGGGAATGCAGGCTGTCAGAGCTCCACTGTGTGAGTAATTCAGAGAACCCTGCGTGATGACAGGTGAGGAGCTTCACGTCGTCTCGTTGCTCTGTAATGATCTGACTGAAGAGTCGGTGTTACAGTTAAATAAGGGATTTGGATCAGAATAGTTGAGAGTTTACAGTGAATCAGAACCTTGGAGGTTTAGTTTTTAGTGTTAGCACTGACACTCTATGCACCAAAGTTGGAGGCACACAATTGTATACATTTTCCCTTCACTTGAACTTGGAGACCCAAACCTATTCCAGCAAACAATGCACAAAATCAGCTCCATGATGAGAAGATCTGCTTTACATGAGTCAGGAGTGTGTGGAAGATCTGAAGTAGCCTGCTACAGAGCTATTGAGCATGTTTGGGATATTTTTTTAGTGAAGAGCATTTGATTTTTTTTTTTTTTCTTCTTGTTGTTTAAAGGAATCATTTCACCCAAACCGCAGAGATCCGAAGCGTCATTGTCGTGTTCATCATCACGGCCACCTCCAGGTTCTCACCTCGCCTCTTTTATTGCTCTGAAATAATTGCTTTCGGTTTCAGGGTTTCGCTCTGGTGAGAGTCTCTGAGCCGGATCTCCTACACACCGTGACTCTGACATTACGATTCAAATTTGGAATCTCGGGACGTATGGCTGGATTTTGCTTTTCTCGTCTCGTGAATAGAAACGAAAACCAGTGGACGTTTGTAAGCAGATGTGAATGAAACTTCTCTCTCAGGACACTCGCACGACCACGTCCTTTTCTCGCCACAGAAATGGAAGACAACCAGCGTGAATCTTTCAGTGTTTTCAACTGAACGTTTCTAGTTTATTGATTGTGCGAGGTGGTATCGAGTCTAACGGTGGAACTGGTGCTGTTCTGACCCACGTGCGTTATCACGTCTGCGATTTCATCACGGACAGCGAGTTAGAACAAAGAGCAAAGTTGAAATTCAGTGTGAAACCAGGCAAATCTTCCACAGAGTCGTTTGACATGACGTACGTTTGACGTACTGCGGCGCTGTGACGAGTCGTACGGGGTGTTTTTCCAGTGGCAGAAGAACATCGCTGGAAGAAATCGAGAGATCAGGAAGATTTTCGACGAGCTCAACCCTGGAAAATATGGAAACCGTTCTTAACAAGCTTTGAAAGGGAAGACTTTGTGACACCACCTCACAATAATGAAACCTACTGAACTAAAAAATCCCCAAACCTTCAAGAACATCTTCAGCAACTTGTGTGGTTGCAGGTAGAGAAAGGAGATGATCTACAGAAAAATAATGGATGAAATGACAATACATAACACGATACAGGTGCTAACACTAGGCAGAGACATGGCAAAGATGAATCACCAGATCACCAGATCCATGATCTTCTGGTTTGGAAGCTCCTCTATTGAAGAGGGTGGGGTTTGTTGGGAATTTTTATTTTTTTTATTGTATAAAATGTATCTGCCTTTAAAGGAATCATCACAGCAAATTGTTCCGAAGTTCCTGCAAGTTCTTACATTAATCCAGCGAGGAACATTAATCTCCTGACAGGTTGTTGCTCACTAGTTTGAATGCAGGTGGTGATAGAAATTAATCTCCATAGACAGAAGAATGGAGAAATCTAAATATCACGATACAGGTGTTAACAGTAATTGGAGGTGTGGCCAAGCCGAGGCTTAAGATGGATCAATGTGGAAAAGGTCTTTCGGTTACAGGGTCTACACTATATGGAAAAAGTATTGGGACCCATGATATTTCCTGCCATATGTGGTTCTTCTCCAACCTGTTACTACAAAGCTGCACAATTGTTTTGGATGCAGTACAATGCTTGAACTTAGAAACCCAAACCTGTTCCAGCATGACATGCCCCTGTGCACAAAACCATGAAGATCTGGTATTGCATTGTTTGGAGAGGAAGATCTCCTGCTGTAGAGCTCCAAGCCTACTGAGCACCTTTGGGATGAATGTGAACGCTGACTGCACCCAGGCCTCCTCACCTTCTCACCTACATCACCACCTGACTTTACTACCACGCTTGTAGCTGATGAACACAAAAATCTCCACAAGCACACTCTAAGATCTAGTTGAACATCTTCCCAGAAGAGTGGCGGGAATTATAAGGGTGAATTGGGACTAAATGTGGGATGAGATGCTTAAAAAGCACATAAAGTACTTATGACCAGGTGTCTGCAAACTTCTCTAAAGTTCTACTAAAGAGCCAAGTTATGGTTTGAGTTTTTTTTTTAATATATTTTTGAGGAAAGAGCAGCAGGAGGTGACGCAGTGCCACGGTTCCATCAGTATGATGCGATTTAGCCGACACTCTACAAGACGACACTTTTGCAAATACTGTTTTTTTTTTATGTTTTCTGTTTTTTTTTTTACATTCTGCCCGACCACTTTTCCTCAGATGACCGAGTCCATCTCGCTGAAAGACACGTACAGGAAGTAGCAGGCCACCGAGCACCGAGGTACAGATCTACAGGAATGACGAAAGCGCTGTTTCGGTGTCCTGTCAAATCTGATTTTCCTCTTCCTGTGTCTCATGAGCCAGACATCTGATCTCTCTCTCTCTCTCTCTCTCTCTCTCTCTCTCTCTTTCTCTCTCTTCTCTCTCTCTCTCTCTCTCTCTCTCACTAGCTTTCTATTTTTTTTGATGTCCAAACAAAAGGAGCTCCACTTTAATTCCTGTTTGAAACACACATGCACAGAAGTGAGATGGACGTTTCATGGACGATGGATGATTGATGAGTACATGGTGTGAGGTCAGGCTGAGTTTTGTAAGGAGCCTGATTCAGGTTTCTAAAGTAACTTCTTCTCAAAGATTTCACTTCCAGACATTAATTAAATGAATCCAGAAAAAAAGACAGATTTCAAAAATTTCAAAAATTTTAATTGTTAAACAATCCTCACATATAAACCACAAAACAATATAAGTAAATAAATAAAATGCTGATTATAAAAAAAAGAAATACAGAATACAGCTAAAGGTTGGTGCTATTCTGACCACGAGATTGGTATGTGAGTTTAATGATTTTTGTGGAGATTCATTCAGCTACAAGGGTGTTGGTGAAGTCAGGTACTGATGTAGGTGAGTTGAGGTGAGGAGGTGAGCAGGAGATCTTCTACACACTTCCAACCCATGAAAAGCAGATCTTCATGAAACTGGATTTGTGCACAGGGGAATTGTCCTGCTGGAACAGGTTTGGGTCTCCTAGTTTAATTACAGGGAAAGTTTCAGGTTGGGAAGAAGCACATATGGGTAAAAAATGCAGGTGTCCCAAAAAACTCACTCAAACCTGCATTTTCCACACATGTGCTTCTGTGTGTAGAGTTAATCCATGGGGGACTATAAAAAAAGCATCTTTATATATATATATATATTTCTTTCATTCTCTTTATATCTATTCCTTTTCTTTCTGTAGAATTGTGATTGAAGGTAACTCTGCTCTTTCATTCATTTCTCATTATTTTAGAAGGTTTCTGTGTAATGTGCTGAAAGAAGAATGAAAAATAAAATCTTCAGACTTTACCAAGACTCTGATTTTCAGACGGGTGTAAATCAGGTGGTCTGTGTTCCTGCTGTCCCTCATCTTATGTTAGAGTTTTTATTATAAACTCCTCCACGATTCTGATTCTGTTCGCTCATTGCGACTCTCCGCACTGCGAGCTTTTCAGATTTATCCCACTGCTTTCCGTCAAAGTTTACACAATAAACTGAAGGCTGACGCTCGCATCAATCATGAGGCAGGAGGAGGAGGAGGATGAAGATGAGGAGGAAGGAGCAGGAGCAGTTTCTCCTGTAACCTTTAAAACAGTGCTACAAAAACACACACACAGGTGAGGAGTGTGTTCTCTATACCACGATGATGATTTATGCTACTGACACTACAGTTTACAATACAGACAGACATACAGTATATACAGGCAGACAGGTGTACAGACAGATTTACAGACACTTATACAGACAGACAGGTATACAGACAGATATGCAGACAGACAGAGAGATATAGAAACAGACAGATATAGACAGAGATATACAGACAAACAGATGAACAGACAGATATACACAGACAGATAGACAGACATACACACAGACAGATATACAGACAGACAGATGAACAGACACAGACAGATGGACAGACAGACAGACAGATATACACACAGACAGATGAAGAGACAGATTGACAGACACAGACAGACAGATATACAGACAGACAGATGGACAAACACAGACAGATATACTGACAGATGAACAGACACAGACAGATATACACAGACAGATAGACAGACATACACACAGACAGATATACAGACAGACAGATGAACAGACACAGACAGATATACACAGACAGATGGACAGACAGACAGACAGATATACACACAGACAGATGAACAGACAGATGAACAGAGAGATTGACAGACACAGACAGACAGATATACAGACAGACAGATGAACAAACACAGACAGATATACAGACAGATGGACAGACATACAGACAGATATACAGACAGACAGATGAACAGACACAGACAGATATACAGACAGATGGACAGACATACAGACAGATATACAGACAGACAGATGAACAAACACAGACAGATATACAGACAGATGGACAGACATACAGACAGATATACAGACAGACAGATGAACAGACACAGACAGACAGACAGACAGACATACAGACAGACAGACAGATATACAACAGGACATGTTAACCTTTACACAATAATATCGTAGAATTACACAAAACAAATGATTCTTTAAAAATGTTATATGGTTTTTACTGTTTTTAAATTTTTTATATCCTTTTTTTAATCTTATTACTTTTGGAATGTGCAGATTTGATGCTGATGCTGATGCTGAGTTTATATCCGCTTCAGAAGTGTGTTATTAACAGCTAACACCTAACATTGCTCTCAGCATTTGTCCCGAGCCTCTCAGCAGGAACCCTCAGCTTCCTAAAGGTTCAAAATAATGGACTGCTGCTTGTAATTTAATTTTATTGAATTTGTTTTTGATCCTAAAATAAAAGCAGAAATATGAACAGGTTTTGTGTTTGATGTTCAGGTTTCTGGACACGATTGTGTTTGAGCATCAGACGCCATATTCGATAGTAATTTAGGGAATTAGAGCTACAGACAAAGAGGGAAAGGAAATCAATAAAACTCTTTATATGTCCTTAGAAGCCATCGATTATCACCGCCGAGGTCCTGTGTGCTGATGCGGGAGAAAAAGTGGATGAAAAGAAGTTTGAATAAAGTTTAGATGAAGAAAAGATCGTCATTGTGGTTGGAGGTTACTGGCACCGGGTACGAGACTATAATTCTGATCAATTCCTGGAGTTTTGAAGTTTGGATATAAACGTAAGTGTGTAGAGAAGACTTTTCTCCTCATCCAGGCCATGGAGGTCATTCTGACAGCCCTTGAAGGAATGACCTCATCAGAGTCCGACACAAAAGGAGCAAAATGACAACGAAGGGGTTTTATTCAACCCCCGCAAAGACGAGAAAATCAATTCAATAAAAGTTCATCCTCCTCGTCAAGGTTAGAAAAACGCTGTACACCAACTCGTCCTGAACTGCAGTCAGGAACTGGTGTTCCTTTGATGGAGTATTGTCTCCTCTCAGGTCCACATCAGCTGATGATGATGAAGAATTAATTGTACCTAAACTTTTAACATCTACATCTATTCTACTCAATCAACCAAAAAAAAAATAATTGGATTAAAGGCGGAATTGTGCATCAGTGCCACACACGAGTTAGGGGGTGTGGTCTGAAGATTAAAGACGGAATTGTGCAGCAGCATCACACTCAGGTAGTGGGCGTGGCCTAATGAGCCACGGTGAAATTGTTTCAATGTCACACACAGTTTATGGGGCGTGGCCTAATGATTAAAGATGGAGTTATGTGTCAGCATCAAGGACAATTAGGGGGCGTGGCTTGAAGACTGAGAGGTGGATTCAGAGTTTTGAAGAAAATAAAAAAAGAAAAAAAAAGAACATAAACTGAAAAGGACTGATAAAAAACCCAAAACCCTGCTGTCAATATTGAGAAATGTGATTGACAGATCAGTGTTTCAGTATAAAGAAAAAAAGAAAGAAAAGAAAGAAAGAAAGAAAGAAAAAAATGATGGCAACCTGCATGACTTTGCAAAAATCACAATTGCAGATTTACTTTCTTTTTTTTTCTCCCAAAATGCTGAGTGTGTGATTGATTTTTCCCTCTCTGCTCATACCAGCGTGCCATAAATCACAGAAAACAAACTCTACAGGTTTTTTATTTAGAGCCTGGACTTCACCGAGACGAGACGAGATGAGACGAGATGAGATGAGATGAGATGAGATGAGAGGAATAAAGTACAGAGAGGAACACGTGTTTATCTGCTTTCACATCGCAGTGTAGGATGTGATGTGATGTGGTGTGGTGTGTTTTCTGCGTTGGATTGCTAGCGAACGTGACGTGTTTGAGCGTGTGTGATCATCATGTTCTCACACACCAGAGAAGATGAAGGAGGGATGAAGGGGGCGGCGGCTAAACAACATGGGCAACGAGGCTCTAAACAGCAGGGAAGCAGATGAATGGCTTTAATCTCGGTATGGAGACCTTCGGCGGAGAGAAAATGAGCGCTGACACCTGAGACCCTGCAACGTGTCACGCTCCAGTCGAGACTGAGCCTCTGAGACATATATCTCAATCTGAACACCAACAGCAGGGAAGGACGTGGGGCTCGCGGCGCCATGCCTGCACATCTGCACATCTGCACTGGAAATTCCAGACAATAAAATGATCAGTACAGAATTGTCTGTTATGTGTAAAGACTGATCTGGTCATAAATTAACCACGGCAGGTGACGTAATTCAGAATAAGATCTCATAAGAATCAGGTGTGATCCCGTAGCAGTGCTGATGGTACAAGTTACAATTCTCCTCCTACAACCGTTTCTTCTTTGGATAGAAGGATGGAGGTAATGAAGACATTTGTTAAAGGATGATGAAATAAGTAGAAAAGTTGAGTAGATCAAATCTTCAGAAAATTAGATATTAAATGTAAAACAATTAAATGATATAGATTTTATAGATTTAAAAAAAATATAGATTTTTTAAAATTCATTTTATGTAATCAATTAATTTGTGCCAATTTAATTGATTTATTATATTGATGAAATTGAGTAAACATTTGATTGCATTGATTTGATTAATTCTATTTTATTAAAAACCACATTTTATATATATATATATATTTTTTATAAAATAGAATAAAACTATTTTATAAAAATGTTATAGATTATTTAACCAAGCAGGCATTTTATGTTTTGCGTTTATTCCCCCAAACCGTACCGAAAGTGAACCGAACCTAATTTAAAAACCGAGTTACGTACTGAACCGTCGATTTGTGTATCGTAACATCCATAATTAGCAGTATAGTGCATAATATTCATTTTTCATAAATAGGTTTCAGGTTTGTAACTGAATTCCAGTTGTCTAGTATTTTTCTATCTATCTCTCACACACACACACACACACACACACACACACACACACACACACACACACTTAAAACCCTGAACATACTAATCACTGTACTGAGAAGATATAAATCTATGTATAAAATCCAGATATAAACACTGATGATGATTCACCCCTCAGACCCCCCCCCCCCCCCGGTCCCCCCCCCACCCCCCCCCCCCCCCTTTACATTTTTTAATCTCACCATGGTTCAGAAATCGCTGAATCAGCACGGCGGATTTGAGCGATCTCACCTGTCTCCGATTTTCAAAAGGCAGCGCATGAATAAATAATAAAAATAAACCTCACGTCTGATATCCGCGGAACAGACGAGACACTTCCTGCATAACAAGCTGAGATTTACTTTACAGTGAAATTGGACGCAGCAGATTTATAAGCTCCGGTGCTCGCAATCTTGTTTGTGTTTTTTTTAGTAGATGTTCGGGGTTTAAATATAAACTCAACAAGTTCTCAGGAATAAATAAACTCACACACAGATGTACATGATGTACAGTATAAGGGCCCTGGATAGGGCACTTTATTCTGATAGGCGTCATTATCAAGGCTATATCAGAGCTACACTAAGGCTAGTACGCTAAATTAGTGCGCTAATAAATTAGCCGGGTTTCGCTAACACGAGTGGAGCTAGCTAAGCTTTATAGAACTCTGATAGGACGATGGCTAACAGTTGAATACTTATTAAAATCATCGAACTGTGTGTTTATTTATATTCTGAGACTCTGATAAGATTCTGTTCAATCAATGATAAGTCTCTGTTACCATGGTTACCACAGTTTCCACGCGTTTTATTCCTCTTGCACCACAGCGAACTTCCATTGAGTACACTTTTATTGCCTAAACTACACTCGATACACTAAACTCTCACACCAGTGATTACACTCAGCTTTACAGTTGTACTCACGTATATATATCAGACTTTACCTCACGTGTGATTAGAGTTAAACTCACGTCTAATCAACGGGTTAAACCCAATAAAATTCAGGTTTAAATTCATGTGTAATTCAGGGATTAAATTTTAATTAATTTAAATTAAATTAAATTTCAAATCCAGGATTAAATTTGTGTCTGATGCACTATTAAACTAATCTAATCCAGGATTAAACTCATGTCTAATCCAGGATAAACTGATGTCTGATTCAAAGTGAAACACTGTCTAATCCAGGATTTAACTCATATCTATAAATAAGGTTTGATAGAATCTAATCCAGGAAAACATAGTTTCTAATTCAGGGTTAAACTTAGTCTAATCAAAGTTTCACTAAACTCAGGTATAACTCAAAACTAACTCAGGCTTAAACTGACATCTTATTCAGGATTAAATCAGGGTTAATTCAGATTTGTATGAACGAGAAATAAAACTGAGCTGTTCTTAATGAATTGTGTTTATCAGAACTCAGAAATTCGACGTCTCGCTACAATAAAAAGCAAAAAAACCCACAGAACAGTGACTCCTTCAATCCGAGTTCATCCTGAACCATGCTAAAGTCTGGCAGCGACGAGACCCAACAGGAAGTGAGTTCTGGCCCAGAGACAACGTGCTCATGAATGGAGCTTTGATCCGAGTCATATTGCAGAGATTTAAACTCCGCAGCATGACAATGGCGACTTTCACACCAGGAGAAGTGCAGACTGTGAGAGCAGGCAGGCAATCATGTGAACAATTGCAGCTCCATCTCCATACAGAGAGAGAAAACATCTCCAGAGTACCACTTCCGAAGACCTCCCCACTACCCTCAAACCCCACCTACATACTGTTTAAGAATCTAATCAACAGTAGTTTTCAGAGAATTTCATAAGCACATTTATAATTGTATCGATTGCTTTGACTACATTCACGTTATTTGGCAGACGCCTTTATCCAGAGCGACTTACACTAATTTCAGTTCTACAGCTGAGCATTCAAGAGTAAAGGGCCTTGCTCAAGGGCCCAGCAGTGGCAGCTTGGTGGTGATGGGATTTAAACCCCGTACCTTCTGATCAGAAGGTCAACATCTTATCCTGAGCTACTCCTTCCCTTTCTAAAATAATTACAAGCATGATCTAGAAAAATTGCTCTTTCTGTTGTTATTATTAATCAGTATCAATCAATAAGCTTGAAATATTTCTCTAGAAAAAAAAGCAGCTGCATCTAAACTATTGATCAAAGCTGATCGAATTGCTTCTAAGCCCCGCCCCCTTAAAAAAAAAGATAATTGACATCGGTCAATTATATAATTATTAGAATTCCTACCGATCACTCAGGAGGTGAAGTTCACTCTCTCCATCTTTCTCTGTATCTGTTCATCCTCACTTTCAGGATAGACGGATCCTGATCTGTTGTATTTTCTCCTCGAGAGCAGGATGGAATGACGGTGTTAATGTGAGGATACGGAGGTGTGTAGAAGGTGTGAGAAGCAAACCAAAAGTACAGCATTAATAAATCAAATTCAGGCTCTCAGTGGGTTACACACGTGAACCCTAACACACTCGTGCAATAAATTTACGGGAACAAAAAAAATCAGGAATCAGGAGGCGGTAATTGGGTTCGGTGTCTATTGTTGTGGGTTTGCTACAGCGAACGTTTTTATTCCCATCATAAAGCACAATGGCTGCACATAATGATAGTGTCAGCGAGGAGAGAGAATACATTCGTGGAAGATTAAATCGCTTTACGGCTTTATTAAAGACGAGAGGCCGAGAGGTTTCTGTGCAGACGAGCGCATCGGCGGCGTACAAACCGATGTTTAATTCTACATTCAAACACACAAAAGGTTCAGTTTCACCCCTGAAGTTTCACCTGAGTATAAAAGTGAACCTGAGATTATTTACACCAACAGTATATTGTGTTATACGTTTTACGTGTTACAAACTTTTGCACTCTCACATCTCAACCTATATATCAGCTATCATTGTGCATTGGAGCTACAGGACATGAATTTAACATCATACAGCAGATGAGCAAGAATCTCTCAGTGTTCCAACTCTAGAAGGTTCTAACGAAACCCAGATTTCTCCATGATAGTGAAAGACCCTGTTACAGAAGTCTACATTAAATCTTTAAGATAGTGATCATGGTTAGATTTCACCTGGACAGAAATCTATAAGACTAGGCATTCAGTAAGAGCAAAAGTATTGGCACCGTGTTTAACAGGAGGAAGCCCTGAAATCTCAGCATGTTTTACATGGAACAAGATGTTCAGCTGGATTTTACACGCAATACAAGTTTATTTTGGAGAAATTCGATGTGGTAAGGAGGCTTTGTTCACCCCGACGAGTCTAAAGCAGTTGTGTGAACTCAACTGAGCCTGTGATTGGTTCTTATCAAAGGAGGCGTGGCTAATCCGATACATTCGGGTTTTTTAATTTGTTGATTTCTTTTTTATTTGAAAATATAAAAGACACAAAATAAGTAGTATTTCCTGTTCATGGCAACTGAAATTGTAACAGCGCGACCTGCAGGACTGGAGAACTCCAGGAGTACCTGATAATTAACGCCATGGTTTCACCTCTGTGGAACTCTAAAAGTCTGTCATCAGAACTTATATAAGCTTCATTCCCTGAGCTGCTGAGAGAGAACACTGCATCAGAGAGAATATTAAATATATGTAGGTCTCGATTTTGGGATGGAATTTAGTCAGTATCTTGATCCCATCTTTAAATTCTACAGAACTACAATTTCTATACAAATTTCCATTTCCATTTAATCTTTTAGTCTCAGTCATGCATGTGCAACATCTGTAGTTTATAACCTGGAAACCTCTGTACAGGAAACAGAAATTACGATTTCCTCTCAGTAGAAAAGCCGATCACTGCTACACACCAAAACACGCTTAATGTTCTTGTATTTGTAATTCCTAATACGTGTGGATTCGAGGAAGGTGGGCGGAGCTTGTTTTCACTCACCTGAAGCTGATTTGAGTCCCAGGTTGTTTCTATGTTAATCAGATCAAATTTATATAAATTAACAACATTCCAACATCCTGCTCTTTAAGCTCATGTTCACGATGAGTTATTTGAAACCCATTGTCCTGCCCAGGTCACACAGAACAGCTAAGGGCTGATCATCTCTCTCCATTCTGCTCTTCTCCTTTTCCCCAGAGCTGAGCTTGCTCTCGGTTGCATTATCCTCTCCGAGCATCTGCCGTGAATCCGGAGCTCAGAGCGAGATTAATGAAGACCCAGGAAACAGTTTGTGCTGGGATTTGGGTTCAGCGGGAGACCAGTGGAGACCTGCTTGAGTGTGCCGAGAGAGTATTCATTAATTAATTAGTTAAATAAAAACATCAATTAATTCATTCATAAACAAATCTATCTATCTATCTATCTATCTATCTATCTATCTATCTATCTATCTATCTATCTATCTATCTATCTATCTTTTTTTTATCTCCTGATATCCATGTCCATATGCAGATTAAATGACATTATGGTAATTTTATGCTAATCATAAACGTGAACAGTAAATCGTGCGAGCGCGGGTTTCTGCTGAAAAAGCAGCTCCGTTGGAAGTAAGTTCCGATTTGTTTTGTCAGGTTTTATTAAAGTGCTGCTGCTGAAGAATCCAGTTTACCTTCAACAGATTCTTTTCCATGCGTCTAAGACGCGCCATTTGTTTATCATCTCTGGAAGGAGTCTCCAGTGCCAGAGGTGAAGATGTGATGTTCATTTTCTTGACATTTTCAGGACAGAAGTGTTCACACGAAGTTTATATTGGAACACATTGCTGATGGTTTCTATAGTAACAGGTTTATGTGACACTGATGGAAGGAGTCTTCAGTGACAGAGTTGTAATTTATGCTTGTTTCTTATGCTGAGAGAAGAGAAGCTGGAAATCGAATGATTGAATGAGTCGCTATAACATAAGTGAGAAGGAACGTGAACATTTTCCCTCAGATGTGCTGAGAAGAAGACTTATCACACCTGAAATTAGCCTTCCATGCTAGCTGGGTATTTAAACAGAGCGTCGTGTTTGTTAGAGAGTGTGTGCTGGAGGAGGAATCAGGTCAGTCGCTTCTCATTACTTCTCCCGTAGCGTGGAGTGAGGTCTCGACCCGACCCGGCCGGATGAGCTGAAGGGAAAATGCCAGGGTTAATGCAGTGCGCAGAAACACGCCGGCTGAAGTTTTTACGCTCGGGTGGAGAGGAAGTGCTTAACAACGTGATGAAACACTGATCACGTCTTCATCTGAGGAGCGTTCCGGATGCATAACCATGAGCCACTTCGCTCTGAGGCAGCCTCCGCCGTCCCGACTTCATCAGACTAATTACTGAGTGTAAATATTCACATCGCAGTTATGCTAAATGCTTAACCCTTTCAGACACACAGGAGAACCACAGAGGAATATCAGGAGAATCTCAGGACTCAAGAGAACCACAAAAGAACCTCAAGAGACTAGCAGGAGCCTCTCAAGGGAAGCTTAGGAGAATCTTTGGAGAAGCACCCCGGAAACTGGAGAGACTCTTAGGAGAACCATCGTTAAATCTCAGAAGAATCTGAGGAGAACAATAGGAGAACTAAACTTAAAGCCTTAATAATGTCAACTTCTTCTTCTTCTTCTTCTTCTTCTTCTTCTTCTTCTTCTTCTTCGTCTTTCGGGTTCTCATTAGGGGTCTCCACAGCGGATCGTCCTCTACATCTGAATACATCTGTCCTCTACATCTGAATCTCTTAAACCAATTACCTGCATGTTTTCCCTCACCACATCCATAAACCTCCTCCTTGGTCTTCCTCTTTTCCTCCTTCCTGGTGTCTCCATCCTCAACGTTCTCCTACTGATATACCCCATGTCCCTCCTCTTACATTTCTTTAATTAAAATAATATTATAAATAAAAAACCTTACATTTAATGCCATTAAGATAATTTTGAATAATTTAATTTAAAATAAATCATAAAAATAGTAATATTTATGTTAACAATCGTTGTTTAATGTTATTTCATTCAATATTTAAGGATTAATTCTAAAGAAATCTATAAATAATAGCTAACCTTCATAATATAAAAAATCAGCGATGAACAAAAACGATAAGAAAAAAAACAAATGAGAAAAAAAAATAAAGAAAAGTACAAATAAGTTTGGAAAAAAAAGATATAAATAATAATAATAATTCTGGTTTAATCTCATTAAAGACAACCCCTTGACAACACTAATTTAAATATTCAAACTAAAACATTTAAATAAATTGAGTAAAATTAACATAATCACACACTGACACACTGTTCAGACACGAATCTGGAATTTAATATAAACTAAAGATGAAAAATAAACACACTGGGAAGTTTTTCTGACAACAGATTCAAAGTGTGTGTGTGTGTGTGTGTGTGTGTGTGTGTGTGTGTGTGTTAGAAAGATCTTTTTAAAACTCAGAAAGTGTGTATGCACTCTTCACTGCAGTAACCTCTGTCTTTCTTCTTCTTCTTTCCACCTCTCAATTCTTTCTCTCGCTTGGATCGTTCCCACAGCCTTTATGCTCTCAGAGAAGCGATGAAACAAACACTTTTCTCCATGGATGAGGAGAGAATGAGAGCGAGAAAGGGGGAAAGAGAGAGAGAGAGAGAGAGAGAGAGAGAGAGAGAGAGAGAGAGAGAGAGAGAGAGAGAAAGAGAGGGGGAAATTCAGAGAGAAAGAGAGAGAATCAGAAAGAGAGAGAGAGAGAGAGAGAGAGAGAGAGAGAGAGGACGCTGAAAGTGCCACTCTGCTGCCTACAAACGTGTCTGGATGTTTAATCGACAATTATGTCTGAAGAGAACTGGGAGAACTGGAACATTTCCCGAAACAACACACACACACACACACACACACACACACACATTCCTCTTCAATGGCTGTCATTTATTTTTCTTTAAGGAAAGTTTAGTGACAAAAGATCAGTTTATTACGATCCTTTTCTGTGTGTGTGATTCGGAGCAGCAGAATTCGAGAGACACAAGTTCATGTAAAATCCGTAATGAAAATGACTTCAGTTTTAACTCCTCAGTGCTGGAAGTGAACAGGGTATAAAGCGCTAATCCACAGCTGAGTGTGAGGTCTTACACCACGTCACATCCTCAGGGCCGGGTCTGGACACTTCTATTAGAGTGGATTGTTCCTAATAAAAGGTGAGTAATCAGTGATGGTGGCTCCAACGCCTCATTCAGTTCTGCTCATAACAGAAAATGTTTCAACTAAAACTTCGAGAAGGATTTTTTATTAGATTTTATTTATAAATCTTGATTTTATTGGATCAGATTAGATTCAGTCTTAAATCGGTTTATAACGGTGTTTTTTAAACTTCACTACAAAATCAGCACATTCAATAAAACGCTTTTATAAAACCTTCTTCTTTTTTTCTTTTCAAGATTTTTTGTTTCATAACCGCAGTCGGCATCAGAACATTGTATAACCACTTTTCTTTTTTTGTCACTTTTTATTAAAGAATGTGATTTTTTTTCTTTTCACATTATTACTTTATAACCAACAGCAACCTGAAACTTGTATTGTTCATCATTTATATCCCAATATCTAAGCACCTGAACTGAAACAGCCAGCAGACGGATGTGTTTTTGGGGGCGTTTGCTGAGGAACTGAGGAGGAACGAGGCTTGTTGTGGGAGAAATGAAATTAGCCATAGCCTCTGATATGCTAGCAAGAGCATCGCTGCAGACACGTGTAGCTCTGGGCTCAGTTACAGGCATAAAAAACATACGTCAAGTTGAGTAACAGAAGCTGAATAAAGTGTAATAAAATGTAACGTCGGTTAAACGTGCAATCGTTACTTAACATGACTTACCATGATTGTTTCAATAATTGTAGGAGTCACGTGTTTTTATAATTTTATTAACACGTTTATTGTAATTCGTCCTAAGCTGCACTGTGCTTATCGGAACTGTAGTTAAAGTTGGTGTATGTGGACGTGTTGTTGATCTGTTAAATAAAAATTTTACATTTTGTTTTATTTCCGATCAAAAGAAACAAAAATAAACTGAATAAAAAATTTGTTCATTTTGATGAATGAGATTCAAAGAGCCGAGTCTCTAAAACGATCCGATCTTCTCATTAGAAAGGAGCGTGAGGTTAGTGGTGAAAAACTATTCTTCGCTGCAGGGGTGGAGCTTTGTGTATGGGCGGAGCTTTGGGTAGGGGCGGAGCTTTGGGGAAGGACCGTTACAGTAGGCTGCCGACAAATCAGAAGTTAGAAATCAAGCTGCCATCTTCTGTGTTATTTTCTCGTCCTGTTAAAATAACACAATTAAATTTTGATTCGGTGGGCAAGTTGTTAATCTGTGTGGCCACACCTACACACCCCTGCCCGACCCCTGCCCACCCGCCCTTTCTCTGTTTCACCTCGGGCGGTTCTTCACCTGTAGCCCTGGATTCAATTCAGTCCCAATTTATATCACATTCTAAGATTCATCTGAAAAGATTCCTGTTCATGTTTTTTGATTAGAAACAGTACAACAGGTTTAACACCGGCTCCGCCCCCCCGCGGGGGTGAGACTCGACGACTCGATGACTATGATTTGCCTCTTGTGCGTTTTTATGTTCACTAAGTGGAGCGATTTTACCATCACGGTGAAATAAAGAGGCCTGTAAAGAGAAAAAGGCCAGACGTAAAGGCCATCACCGAGCGCTTAAAAGCCTCCTGTTTGTCACTCAGCGTGAGAAAAGCATGAATCATTGCATTTGAATAGATCTAATAGAGTTATAAAGCAGCGTTACAGAGAAACTCACAATCACAACAAACTCCACTGCTTTCAGGGTTTAAACCATACGAGAGTTTCAGGGATCATCTCCATTTATTCATATCTCTTTATTCACTCGTTTCTTCTGGAAGGCTTCTGGAGACGCAATAAAACATCATTAATAAAACATCATTATAATAAAATACATTATAATATTCACTTTCACACATTCATCCATTAATTTAATATTCAATCAATTAAATATTCAATTAACTGTTTAACAATCTTTATAGAGACCATGGATTATCACCATTCTAATTATTACAAGTATCGTTTCTGACCAGGTGAAAGCTGAAAGGTGTGAGAGAGATGGCTTAGTGCAGAGCAGGGACATGGGGTATATCAGTAGAAGAACGCTGAGGAGGAATGGAGGAAATTAGGAAGATTCTCGTGAGTTCTCCTGAGGTTTTCCTGAGATATTCTGAGATTTTCCTGAGTTCTCCTGAGATTTTCCTGAGTTCTACTAAGATTTTCCTAAGTTCTCCTGAGGTTTTCCTGAGTTTTCCTGAGATTTTCCTGAGTTCTCCTGAGGTTTTCCTGAGTTCTCCTGAGATTTTCCTATGTTCTCCTGAGGTTTTCCTGAGTTCTCCTGAGATTTTCCTATGTTCTCCTGAGATTTTCCTGAGAGCTCCGAGATTTTCCTGAGTTCTCCTGAGATTTTCCTAAGTTCTCCTGAGATTTTCCTGAGTTCTCCTGAGGTTTTCCTGAGTTTTCCTGAGATTTTCCAAGGTTTTCTTATGATTTTTAAAAAATTCTCTTTAAATGAAATTTCTCTCATCAATGAAATTTTTCAATGTAGATTTCACACAGGAAAAGAGCTTCTTACACACACACACACACACGCACACACACACACACACACACACACACACGCACACACACACACACACACACACACACACACTCACACACACACACACACACACACACACTCCTCGTCACACAATCACATTTGAGCAGGAACTTATGGACTGATTTCCGGTTCAGGCGAGGGAGAAATCCGAGAATTACGTCCTCCTACTTAAAAAAGTGCTAAAGGAGCTGTGATTAATGAGGTCTGATCTCTCCACTCCACCGCCTTCTCACTTCCAGTCTGATCTCTAATCACAATCAGAATCTGGGGCTGGAAAGCAGCTGGACGCAGATGCACATTGTTCTCGGTGATGTACAGTAGCAGAGCTCGCTGTGGGAAACCAGACGTTAGTGGAAATATATTGAATAAAGTGGAAATTATATTCTGAATATTTAATCGTTTTTATTTTATTATTTAAAACTCTTTTGCTTTCAGAAGTAAAGTTTTACGATTTAATAAAAAGTATTGGGGCAATTTATTGATTTATATTTAAAGCTCCACCACATTCTATAGAATGTCTAGTAAATTACTAAGTGGACTTGGAAGTGTGTAGAAAATCTCCTGCTACCACAGGCCTCACCTTCTCACCTACATCAATACCTGACTCTTCAATCTTCTCTTGAATCTTCACAAATCCCCACAAAATCTAGTGGAACATCTTCCCAGAAGAGTGGAGCTTCTGATAACAGCAAATGGAGACTGTAATGTGGAATGGGATGTTCAAAAAGTTTCACATAGCAATTTTATGCTCCACAACCTTTTGGAGAAAATAAAAGTGGTTCTTCAGGGTTTCTTTGGAAGTTTATAGTATTCCTACTCCTATTATACAACATCTTGAGATCTCCTTTTCATAAATTTATCTTAAACTTTTCATTTATTTATTCATTTATTCAGCCTTAGATTTCTTTCTTTCCCTTTTTCCTCTTCTGTAAGGCATGATCAGCAGATCCACCACCACTTTGTTAGTATAATGACTGAAAAAAGGAAGTGATTTGAATAATTTTGATATGGATTGAGAGAAGGATGGAGTCAGGAGAGCAGGACAGAGGAGTGTGCAGCAAATCCAGCAGAGGAGAAACGTTCTCGAGCGAACAGGAGGCTCAGAGATCTGAGAATATCTCAGAGTGTATCCACTAACAGGTTCAAATCGATCTTTCAATAATCGATCATTTAGTTTGACTGAAACACGCAGGCCACGCCTCTTTTAGTTTTACTGAAACACACAAGCCACACCTCTTTAAGTTTTACTGACACACAGGCCACGCCTCTTTTAGTTTTACTGAAACACACAAGCCACACCTCTTTAAGTTTTACTGACATACAGGCCATGTCTCTTTTAGTTTTACTGACACACAGGCCACGCCTTGTTTCGTTTTACTGACACACAGGCGACGCCTCTTTTAGTTTTACTGACATACAGGCCACGCCTTGTTTAGTTTTACTGACACACAGGCGACGCCTCTTTTAGTTTTACTGACATACAGGCCACGCCTTGTTTAGTTTTACTGACACACAGGCGACGCCTCTTTTAGTTTTACTGACATACAGGCCACGCCTTGTTTAGTTTTATTGACACACAGGCGACGCCTCTTTTAGTTTTACTGACATACAGGCCACGCCTTGTTTAGTTTTACTGACACACAGGGGACGCCTCTTTTAGTTTTACTGACACACAGGCGACGCCTCTTTTAGTTTTACTGACATACAGGCCACGCCTTGTTTAGTTTTACTGACACACAGGCGACGCCTCTTTTAGTTTTACTGACACACAGGCCACGCCTCTTTTAGTTTTTTGACACACAGGCCACGCCTATTTTAGTTTTACTGACAGACAGGCCACACCTCTTTTAGTTTTACTGACACACACAGGCCACGCCTCTTTTAGTTTTACTGACACACACGGGCCATGCCTATTTTAGTTTTACTGACAGACAGGCCACGCCTCTTTTAGTTTTACTGACACACACAGGCCACGCCTCTTTTAGTTTTACTGACACACACAGGCCATGCCTCTTTTAGTTTTTTGACACACAGGCCACGCCTATTTTAGTTTTACTGACAGACAGGCCACGCCTCTTTTAGTTTTACTGACACACACAGGCCACGCCTCTTTTAGTTTTACTGACACACACAGGCCATGCCTCTTTTAGTTTTATGACACACAGGCCACGCCTATTTTAGTTTTACTGACAGACAGGCCACGCCTCTTTTAGTTTTACTGTCACACAAGCCACGCCCCTCGCAGGATTTTAGGAAGTTACTTGTTTGTAAACATAACAGCTGTAATTAAAAACAAAAAAACGCCAAAATCTGAGAATAAAAATTGATTACACATTAAAACTGCACCATATGATTTTATTTTCTGTTTTATGATTCTGAATGAAACTCCAGACTGCAGTCCGCAAAAAGGCGCTTTGGTACGAGTCCTTCGTCTGACCTCCGCTGTGAATTTTTGACCCATTGCATATATTTTTCCTAATCTGGGCTTTGAAGGAAACCCAGAAAACCACGAGGGCATTTCGTCTACAAACCCATCGATCTCCAACCACTTCTGAGCTCGCAGGATTTCATTAGCGCCGGCGCTCCACGATGCCTCAGAAACATTTTTCTGTGGGATTTGAAATGAAGCGTTTATCTGAACCCAACAGATGGCTGTCTATTTATGCCACGAGGTTCGGGGGAAAGCGGTGAGCGCACAACGCCACGCCACAAGGACCTTCCTGCCTCTCGATACCTTATTTTTATTTGATTTTTTTTCTGTGTTTGTGAGGAGTAAGCAGTAATATATGCCAAAACCTTTCGGAGCGACCTTCACGTCCTGCAGAACGAGCTTAAGATAAAGAAAGGTCTCGTGGTGAATCGCTTTATTGCCTTTTTTTCTGGTCTCTGAAGTTCAAAGCTTCGTGTATCACAGCAGAACCACGAATATTTCATCTTTTCAGGCGTTTGATTGGAAGACTTGCAGAAAAAAAAGAGAGCATATGTCAGGAGAGCGAGCTAAAATATTCAAATTAATAATAATAATAATAATAATAATAATAAAAACTAAAATAATAATAATAATAATAATAATAATAATAATAGTAACATACAAAACCTTATCTGAAACGTTTACCTTTTACTTCAACTAGAAGACCCAAGAACAGTTCCAACATGACAATGCTCCTGTGCACAAAGCCAGCTTCATGAAGATCTGCTTTCCATGGGTTGGAAGTGTGTGGAAGATCTCCTGCTATAGAGCTCCAACCCTGTTGAACATGAATAAATGGGAACACTGACGGCCCCCCAGACCTCCTCACCTCCTCACCTACATCACTACCTGACTTTACCAACACACTTGTGAATGAATCTATACAAAATCTAGTGGAACCAGGGTGGAGCTCATTATAACAGCGAATGGAGACTGGATGCGGAATGGGATGTTCTAAAAGCACAAATTTTCCCCCATGTTCTCTATGTTCTTGATGTGCTTCAGGTGTGAACGATCAGAGACGTGTGACCAAGTCATATTCCAGGGTCATAATCCTGACTGTACCAGTGACCAGTGTTCCTTCAGATCTTCCCCTTCATCTTTCCGATTTGAGATCACTCAGTCCAGGGAATGCTTCCACAACAACAGCCTGAAGATCCATGAAGTTACTAAACATCTCAAGAGGATAAATTTGAACTGTTATTAATATCAACAGCACCTTAACAATGATGGAACTGTAATGAATGGACATTCAGTGTTGAGGATGAGGATGAAATCCCTTGGAGTCTGGTTCCTCTGAAGGTTTCTTTCTCATGAAGTCTCAGGGAGTTATTTTTTCACCACAGTCACCACTGGCTCACTCATTAGTCACCAACTTACAATTATAAGGAACAAACTTAAAGGTTCTAAACTTATACACTGACTTTATAACCTCTTTTTCTCTGGAAAGCTGCGTCGGAACAAAGTCCAGACATTTTTTTTTTAGTGTGCATGATGTCAGAGACGTCTACTGAAACTTCCCCTAGTTTACATTGATGGTAAATTTGTAAAAGAAATGATTGGTGGTAAAAATTGTACCCTGTACCATCTAAACCCTGAACCCTGTTTTCCATTCAATCCCATCAGCCACATGGTGTTCTAATACCCTTTAATGTGATTAACAGCGTTTCATAATTAAATCGCAACAACGATCAATGTTCTGTGCGGCCGTCAGCGTCCCTGGTTCTGCAGAACGCCCAGGTTTCTCAGGCATTAGCATTCCATCCCACGTCTCCATGCTAAACAGCTGTAAATGTAGATAGATTGCTTATTCTGTGCCCTCCAAGCTTGTGGGACCTCAGCTTAATGAAGTGGAAAAGTCTCTTTTGTAATGGCCTGCATTCATTGTGTCGGCCTGCCAGAGCCGGAATAGAGAAATCACCGCACAAACCCTGTCTGAAGAAAAAAAATACAGAGAGAAAGAGAAGGTCAGGGAAAAAGGCCAAACCTCCTGATTCCACAGCGCAGAACCTACAATCAGACGGAAAGGAGGGAAAAAAAAACATTTCCCATTGGTTCCTGAAATGCTTTTCGGATGAAATGATTTCTATACTCCATTCAAACGGACTTGTTCTCATAATCGCTCGCTTTGAGGCCCATGAGTCCGATGTGCCAGGATGTCTGCTGGAAAACCAGAAGATGCAGAAGCAAGATGCACCAATCGAGGAGGCAAGTAAGGAGCTTCTCGATCAGTGATGGGTAACCAGGGGATTGTTTCTTTATTTGAAATAAACAATATATTTAACATTTGAAAGTTTTTTATGTGAAAGAAAGTGCTGCGTATAAAAAGCATCCTCACACCAAGATGCCTCCACCAGCAGGCTTCACTTTGATCATTCTGTTTTCTCAAAATGAGCAGATAAATCAGGGCAGCTGGCAAACATACTGTTTTGTGCCAAAGCCAAAAGTTCAAAAAGTGACATTTTCATAAGTAATGATCTTTCTCACAAGTCTTATTATAGGAGATCAATAAAACCTTTGTGGACACCTGCTGATAAGTTTGCTATGTGCTTCTTCCACATTCAGTCTTCATGTACTGTTATAATAAGCTCTTTTGGGAAGATGTTCCACTGGATTTAGTGGAGATTCATTCAGCTATAAAGGTGTTAGTAAAGTCAGGTACTGATGTAGGTGAGAAGGTGAGGAGGTTCTGGGGTGCAGTCAGCATTCACATTCATTCAATAGGAATGAGGTCTGAGGTCTATAGCAGGAGATCTTCCACACACTTCCAACCCATGGAAAGCAGATATTCATGCAGCTGGCTTTGTGCATTTTGAGTCATGCTGGACAGGTTTGGTTCTCCTTGTCCCAGGAACCATGTTCCAGACGTCCGATACAATTGTGTGATTTTTACATCCTGGACGTCCACCTGGATGAGGAGTATCAGGAGCATTTTCCATCCTAAATACTTGAGAAGACCTCGTGCAGCTCTGCCCTTCACACATTAATGAGAGAAATAAATCACTCTGGCATCAGGATTTTTTTTTTTCCTTTGGCCAAAGTAACAATCCTTTTCCTCCCGAAGCCGGATAATTACCGAGCGAGTCCGGACGGACCGGACCTTTCTGTGAACCTGCCAGCATCACTCCTGCATCCTCCATCCCTTCAGAGATCTCTGTTTGCTCACGGACACTCGGAGATCAGCTCGGAGGCAAACTCCAGGCCTGACATGGGCTCTGTAAACACTGGAGGATTTGGGAATATCTGTGGATCCACACATGGTGAGGGTTTTGGAGAAGCTGCTCTGCAGAGCATCCTCGGTATCTCCCACAGCAGCCAGGAGCTCTGTGTACACTGTACGCTTATTTGCGTGATTATTTTAATTTTAAAAAATGCTGATGATGCAAACTTTTTTTTTGGAAGATATAAAATCCTGAAAAAAAGCTTATGATTTTATCTTTTGAGGATTTTACTTCACTTCAGACATTTTCTGTTTGCGTCTGTTATATGTTTCTGCGACACGCACGCGTAAACCTGTAGGACGCTTCGCTACGCATCATTTCCATCAAACGTTTATTTGATTTCCGTCTCACTGAGGAAAAGCACAGAGGGTCGTTTCACACACAGACGAAAAGTCTGAGCTTCTGCTGTGGATAAACTTAAGACCCTACAGTGGAAGTAAAGACCAGACTGTGTCTAGACTGCGTACCAGTTTCTTTCCACAAGTCAATTGGCTGATGTTTTGATGTTTCATGCAGCACCTTTTCTTGAGTATTGATTGTTCTTGAGTATTACATGTTCTCATGGATTTTCTAAAGCTGTGGGACCCTTTAGGAGATCCAGTAAAATACACAGAGCCATTTTAAGGCTATTTCACCTTCAGGAAAATATAAAGAAGATAGCAGAAGAAAGCAGATAGAAGATTCTGAAGAACCAACATGGAAGTGAAAGTGTGAGACATTTTAAGGCCATGAGAACCATTAGGAGATTTTAAAGAAACAACACAAGTAGAAGAACCAGAGTGAGACATTTCAAGGTCATGTGATCTTTGGAAGATTCTAGAGAATCCATACGAGTAGAAGAACCCGAGTGAAATATTTGAAGGCCATTAGAAGCTTAAATCCTTTCCCTGTGTCCTGTACTGTATATGACTGAAAATAACAATAATAAACCTACTCGACTTTATTATTATTATTATTATTATTATTATTATTATTATTATTATTATTATTATTAATATACCATTAAAACACACCCCTGATCACATGATCACTGCATGGTGTTTGGATCGTAGGTAAAAAAAGTGAGAGTTTTAAAGAATATACATTTCCTGAGGTTTTTTGTGATGATAGTATTATATATTTATTTATTTATACATTTAATCTGAAACCGCTATTGTTTACATGCAGCTCTAAATTCGCTCCTAGAAGCAAAACTGCGGCGACTCTAAAAGCAGGAGAGAACACGCTGATGGACTTTAATGGCAGGAGTGAAAGAAAATCCCTGTAACGCCGTCAAACACCAAGCCGGCTGTGTGACAGAGGGAAATTACAGGTGATTACTTTCCAAATGCATTTCAGAGGCCAAAGAGGGAAAAAACGATAAGTACAATTTATCTTTTTATTTGATTTTATTCCTGACATATTTGTTACACATTAATAAAAACAAACAAAACAGGTCATGTGACACACAAGAACCAGACTGAGACGTTTTAAGGACGTGACTTTTTTAGAAATTCTGAAGAACCAAGTGAAATACAAGAACCAGATGGAGTCATGTGATCTTCAGGAGATTCTAAATAACCCACTCAAGTAGAAGTACTTATTTAAGATATTTTACATTCATTTGACTTTTAGAAGATTCTGAAGTACCAACGTGTAGAAGAACCCACGTGAGATTACAAGTAAAAGATCTCAAATGAAAAAATGTAAATTCATGATACGTTTCAAAAATTTTGAAGAACCAAAGTCAAATATAAGAATCAAACAGACATTTTAAGGTCATGGAATCTTCAGGAGCTTCTGAAGAAACCACTTGAGTAGAAGATCCAAAGTCATGTCACCTTTAGGAAATTATAAAAACCTCACACATGCAGAAGAACCAGAGTGAGACATTTCAAGGTCATGTTTAATGAACAACACGAGCAAATGTATTGTGTGTGTGTGTGTGTGTGTGTGTGTGTGTGTGTGTGTGTGTGTGTGTGTTATTGTTGCTATCGCAACAGTTCATTCACAAACAAACGATTGTTCTCTATTTTTCACATAAAGTTCCTACAGATCACCAATATTATGTTCATACTGAAGTTTGCTCAGAAACCAGATCTTTCACTCAAGTAGGAATGTAAAATGAGGGACAGCACATGTAGGACGTTTTGGAGACAAGGTGAGGGAGGTGAGATTGAGATGGTTTGGACATGTGCAGAGGAGGAACATGGGGTATATCAGTAGGAGAATGCTGAGGATGGAGACACCAGGAAGGAGGAAAAGAGGAAGACCAAGGAGGAGGTTTATGGATGTGGTGAGGGAA
This sequence comes from Silurus asotus, assembly GCA_024362625.1. NCBI lineage: Eukaryota > Metazoa > Chordata > Actinopteri > Siluriformes > Siluridae > Silurus > Silurus asotus. Next base: position 4,530,402 of record MU580030.1, read on the forward strand.
GACATGCAGGTAGTTGGTGTGAAAGAGGCAGTTGTAGAGGACAGGGGGTGTGGAGACGGATGATCCGCTGTGGCGCCCCCTAATGGGAGAAGCCGAAAGAAGAAGAAGAAGAAGAAGGAACGTAAAAGGAGGAGTATTATCATGACTGGAGGAATACTGAAGCAGGACGTCAGTAATTCTACACTTTATGCAGTAAAAATCTCAAGGCTTCATCTGTTGACAGATTAATTATAAACGCCGTGTCAATTACAGCCAATTAATGCTTTTCTTTACGCCTCCGCGACTCACCGACACTGACGGAATGAAACGAGCATCCTGTCAGCCTCCTCGTAGCTTAATGTCCTTTAAACGACTTTATTTGTATGCTAATGATCTCGGTGAACATCTGACATTTGTCACACTGATGAATAACTGAACAATCCGTTTCATTAAATGGCTGGTGGGGGTTTTTATCACTAATTTCAAACGCTGGTGTCATGAGTGTGTTTAAAAAGCTGATTATAGGTGTGAGAATGTGCACTGATTTATTTGCTGATATATTTTAGGAAATATCTGACGTTGGCACTGAGACGTTCGACGCTGATTTGGATTCTGAATGTGAAGAAAAATGTAATGAATAAATATATAATAACCACAGTGGTGATTCTTGGGGCATTTTACAAACAGAATTTCCTTTTTTTTCTTTATACTGAACTTTTAACAATCAACAAGCAGATTTTATACAAATACACAAACCCACCATATAAAATCTATCTATATATATATTCCTCCTGAGAAAACAAGTGTGATGGAGAGAGAAAAAAAAACTCAACAGGAACCTTGTTTTTAGCTTGACAGTGCTTGGACCCCTAAATTGCTCCTCAGTATATTTGAACATATGCACATATTTCTGAATTGTAGACAATTTACACTCAAATATCTTCAGCTTGTGCTATTGTTCCTTATTTGTCCCTTCTGGTAAGATTCAGAGATTCGCATCAATGCAAGTTAATGATGTTAATTAACTATTTAGAAAGTGACCTATAATTTATGTCTAATGATTGATATGTAGACTGATTTCTCTTCGTATCTCAGCACCGCTGCTGCTACGTGAACATGACGCATCACAACACTACAGAGACGGAGGCGTGTCCTGAGTCACATAGAATACAGATTAACATGGCAGAGGTAGAGCTGTGACTTCCTGCAGACACAACAGGAAAAGAACGTCTGGTTTTATTAAATAAATAAAAAAATGTTTGTACTATAACCACATGTTAACACCTTCACAGCACAG
>MU580030.1:4531688-4539188 GCA_024362625.1 Silurus asotus
AAAAAAAAAAAAGAGATTATCTTTGTAGATTCACTTCATAGATCTGAGATCTCACATCCTCAGTATTGTGCACTTTATTCCCCGTATCCCTGTTCGTCTGACTCCACGCTGGGAAATTCCCAGATTTTAGCTTCTGGATGGACGACAAACCGTCTGATGGAAGCACCTACTTTTGCTGCCATGGTGTCAGCCACAAGTTTATTTCTGCTTCTGGTTTAGTTGTGTTTTTGTTCTTCTTCAAAAACACCAGGTTTTATGTGGTTTTGGTTTACGTGGGACAAACCAGGAACTGGAAACTCTTGAGGGTCAGAAGTTTCTGTGCAATTTTTCTCACAGAGATGCTGTGAAGAACGTTTCTGAGCTTCTGGGAACAGAGGAATTATTCACATACATTTCACTTAAAAAAAAAAACAAAACAAAAAACAGATTATTTCCATTCTTTGTGGGAAGATGTTCCACTAGATTTTGTGGTGATTTGTGCTCATTAATTTGTGCTGATGTAGGTGAGAAGGTGAGATAGTGAGGAGGTCTCTCAGAGAAAGCAGATCTTTATGGAGCTGGTTTTGTGGACAGGGGACTGTGCTGAGCAGGATTGAGTGTCGAAGTTCAAAGACGTCCTGTACAATTGTGTGTCTCCAAATTTTTTAGAACAGTTTGTCAGGTGTCCCAATACTTTTGGTGATATAACCGTTTATCTCTTTGTTTTCTCAGAAGAAAAAATCCATCATGTAAATTCTAATCTATAGCGTGTGGGCTCGCAGTCGGAGCAACGCAGCGTTCCTTCAGACTTCTCCAGGTCTCCAGAGATGTGAAGATAATCCTAAATACAGCATTAACATCTTGCGTTTTATTCTCATTGGCTGAGATCAACTTCCTGAAGTTACTCCTCAGAAACCACAGTGTTTATATAAGATGAGTTTACAAAATCAATACCTGACCTTTAACCTTCAACCTCAGGAGGTGTAGGAGAGACTCAGAGAAGTTCATCAGTGCTTCAGGTGAAACACATACCAGCTCAAATATTCAGGAAAGTTTGACTGTGATGTTTCTCATTTACCACCATCAATAACATCATCTTTCTGCCTTTGTTTTTATTCCTCCATTAAACATTTTACTTTCTCAAAATTGTATTTATTTATTTATTTATTTTTTATTTTGTTTTCATTTAGAAAAAGATTATTTAATAAACCCATTTATTCACTTTTTTAAAAATGTCTTATTTCAGTTGCATGTTCCTAAAGTTTATTTTGACCATTCTGTCAATTTTCCTTCTTCCTTTTTTTATACCTCACAAAAAAATAGACTGAATTTTTTAATTTGTTTATAAAATATATAAAAAATGAAATATATTTGTTTAACCTCGAGCAGGCCATGAAGTGGAGCATAATGAGAACAGATTCACAATAAACTTGTATTTAATTTTAGACCACACACACACACACACACACACACACACACACACACACACACACACACACACACACATCAATTACCCACAAGATCCAATTTGTCATGCTTTTCTATCATTGTAAGAAAATTCAGTGGGCAAAAAGACTGAACACACACACACACACACACACACACACACACACACACACACACACACACACACACACACTGTTTGATATGAGATCTGAGGAGTTGTCTGGCAGTTCTTCTCCCTCGTCCCTCCCTGGGTATCAGTGTTTGACACGCTGAACCCAGTTGCAGTGATCCACCTGCAGCCGAACAATCGGCTTAAAACATCTGCCCTGATGTTTATCCTACACTTATTATTTATGTATGGAGCTGTGTAAATGTCAGACGTTCTCACGCAGAGAGACGGCACTGAGACACAGACGAGTCGTCTCACTGTCCTGACACTCAGGAAAGGAACACATACAGTTTTATCTCCTGTGTAGAAGGTGGTGATGTGAGAAGTGGAGCAGGAGGAGCGGGACATCATCTAAACAAGTTAAAGAGTGTGTGAGGAGCTGAGATAACAAGCTCTCGAGGTTGTGAGAATGTGTGAAACTTACAAGCAAAAGTGAGAAAAGCCAGACATTCGTGACATCACTTACTGTTTTACACCACTAATGAGGAACTGGGGTTAATTCAGTCTCTATAATCTCCTCATCATCTCATATCATCTCCCATCAACTCATTATCTCATATCATCTCATTATCATCCCTCTATCATTTCCATTTATTCCTCATCATCTCCTTATCATCCCCTGAACATCTCCTCCTCATCTTCTCATCTCCCTATCATCTCTTTGCCATCTTCTCCCTTGCCATTGTCCCCAACACCTCCTCATCATGTCTGCAACTTCTCATCATTTCCTTATGTCCTAAACAACTCCACATCATCTCCTCCTCATCATCATCTCCCCCATATTATATTCTCACCTCTCCCCATCGTCTCCTTGTCATCCCCTTACCATCTCATCTTCTCTTTACCATCTCCTCATCAACATCTCATTTCCTCATCATGTTCCTAACATCTTATTATCTTCCAATGTCCCAAACATCTCATATCTCCCATCATCTCCTTGTCATCCCCTGACCATCTCCTCATCATGTCCCCTACACCTTCTCACCTCTCACCACCATCTTCTTGTCATCTTTCATTGTATTTTGTAATAAAGAACAGATGTTATAATGTTTATTTTTGGTTGATGACGTGTTTATACGCATCGTAAAGCTTTAATAATATTAATAAAGCAAGTGAATATTTAATGCCCTTAACGAGGCGCTCGTACGGCCCGAGGTGTTTTTATGAAAAATCTCATAATCAAAGGAATTTTTTAAGAATGTGACCTTTTCACATTTCTGGAGAAAAAGAAATCGTAATTAGATCACTCAGGTTTGGAGAGTCCTAATGGCATTCACAGCTGTGCTGCAAATACTGTAAGTGGAGATAAGCATCATGGCATCATGACAAGAGTCCTGATATCACAGCGTCCTCACATCACAGTGTCCTGACATCAAAGTGTCCTGATGTCAGAGCTTCCTGACTTCAGACGATCTTGACTTTAGAGTTTTGTCTTTACAGCATCCTTCATCACAGCATCCTGACATCAAAGTGTCCAGACATTAAAGCATCTTGTCCTCACATTGTCCTGACATCAAAGTGTCCAGACATTAAAGCATCTTGTCCTCACAGTGTCCTGACATCAAAGTGTCCAGACATTAAAGCACCTTGTCCCCACAGTGTCCTGACATCAAAGTGTCCAGACATTAAAACACCTTGTCCTTACATTGTCCTGACATCAAAGTGTCCAGGCATTAAAGCACCTTGTCCTCACAGTGTCCTGACATCAAAGTGTCCAGACATTAAAACATCTTGTCCTCACATTGTCCTGACATCAAAGTGTCCAGACATTAAAGAATCTTGTCCTCACATTGTCCTGACATCAAAGTGTCCAGACATTAAAGCATCTTGTCCTCACAGTGTCCTGACACCAAAGTGTCCAGACATTAAAGCATCTTGTCCTCACAGTGTCCTGACCTCAAAGTGTCCAGACATTAAAACACCTTGTCCTTACATTGTCCTGACATCAAAGTGTCCAGACATTAAAGCACCTTGTCCTCACAGTGTCCTGACATCAAAGTGTCCAGACATTAAAACATCTTGTCCTCACATTGTCCTGACATCAAAGTGTCCAGACATTAAAGAATCTTGTCCTCACATTGTCCTGACATCAAAGTGTCCAGACATTAAAGAATCTTGTCCTCACATTGTCCTGACATCAAAGTGTCCAGACATTAAAGCATATTGTCCTCACAGTGTCCTGACATCAAAGTGTCCAGACATTAAAGCATCTTGTCCTCACAGTGTCCTGACATCAAAGTGTCCAGACATTAAAGCGTCTTGTCATCAAAGTGTCCCAAAATCAAAGTGTCTTGTCATCACAGTGTCCTGACATTAAAGCAGCCTGACATCACAGAGTCCGGACATCAAAGCATCTTGTCATCACTGTGTCCTGACATTAAAGTGTCCTGAAATCACAGCGTCTTGTCATCACAGCATCCTGAAATCAAAATGTCCTGACTTAACACAGTTTTGACTTCGAAGCATCCTGCATTTGAGGAAACCTGCATCATGAGCAAACCTCAAGCTGAAGCTTGGTACCTTAAGCACTGTTTTTTCTCTTCTCTCCCTCTCTTTCTTTCTCTCTCTCTCTCTCTCTCTCTCTCTCTCTCTCTCTCTCTCTCTCTCTCTCTCTCTCTCTCTCTCTCTCTGTCACATCAAATAAAGTCATTAATCCTTCTTGCATCCTGCAGAATGATGTAGCTCACAAAGCTCCAGGTTTCAAAAATGAATGTGTCCAGAAAGGATTTATTCTTCATCTGAAACGTTTCGCCATGACGACCACAACAACGACTCCATTCTCCTCCTTGCTGAGACAGTTTTCTTCTTATTACTCACATTACCAATGCAAAACCACAGCCGTATGTACTGATTTCAGATCATTTTCCAGACAATGTAAAGTGGGCGTGGCTACAGAGAAAGATGCTGAATTAGCAATTAGGATACATTTTTTCCTGTCTTACCCCCACCCTTAACCGCAGACACTGTTGCTATGGTTGCTAAGCTCGTTAACATCTCCAATGGCTCCGCCCAGTGTTATCATTTAATAACAGTATAATTATGGTTAAAAACAGAGCATGTATAATCGTGTAGAAAATCATTCCTGTAGGTTTCTTGATCGTTTAAGGAAGGAGTCTCCAGTTTCAGTGGTTAAGCTGCAATGCTGATGCATTAAATTCACGTTCAGCTTGTAAATGTCTTTCTGAAAACATCCAGTGCTCCTGTTTCCTGTTTCCACCTTTTTCCTCCTTTACCAACATTAATAATTAAATCTGTGTGCTTCAGACGTGGTGTAATTGATCACCGTCACTTCACCGCTCGCAATAAATCTATCAGCGCAGATTAGACGTCGCTGCCGTCATTATGAGGACAGGAGCTCGTCCGAGGTCAGCGAGAGAGAGAGAGAGAGAGAGAGAAAGAGAGAGAGAGAGAGAGAGTGAGAGAGAGGGAGAGAGAGAGAGAGTGAGAGAGAGAGAAAACTGCTGATCCTCACATCAGATGTGTGTAAAGATGGAGAACAATGCTCCAGGTTCATGTGCTTTCAAAATATTTCAAAAATAAACACTCAGGTCTAAATCAGGTATTTGGCTAAAAAAAAGTAGGTTCCTCATGGGTTCTTTGGCTAATTAAGAGTTCTCAGGAACCTTTTCTGATTGGAAACAGTTCTTATTGTTTAGTAAAGAACCTGAAGAGTCTTAGTTCACTCCTACTGGTACCTCATTAAGGATTAACAGGTTTGTGTCTCCAAATTCAAGCGAAGGGAAAATTCCATGGCACCACATACAAAGGCATATAATACACTTAATACTGCAAATGACTGCTCTTTTGTTTTATTGTTCTTCTAAGAACATCTAGAACCTCACAGATAAAAGGCTGCAGTCTAATAGAATGTCCAACGTCTGTAAGTAGAATATTATTCCATGGTTCACGTACGACTTTATTAAAACCCATGTGACCACCTCGTGCCTTGTTCTTTTATAAAAGCAGAAGAAAATGACTGATTCTTGGCCGTGCCTCTGCTTCCTCCTTAATTCTTCTCATCGCTGATCATCTGATGCAACAGTTGATGAAACACACCTGCTTTACAAAAGAAAGAAAGAATGATTTTTTCATGCCGATAAATAACGAATTAGCAGCGCGTGAGTGAGTTCTAATTCGCACGTGAGCCACTGGAGGATCGATAATCGAGCTCAATTGGCACGTGTCATGTTTCATTAAAGCTCAATTCGTTTCGGCTCGGATCGAATAAACGCGAGTGTGAGAGAGCAGACAGGACGGAGACGGAGCTTTAAAGAGAAACTTGCATGTTGAATATATTATATTTATTGATTATTATTGTTTGTCATGTAACAAAGATTTTACAAACAAAACACCAGGAAGCATCCACATGAGCATCCACATGAGCATCCACATGAGCATGAGCCTGAGCCTGAGCGTGAGACTGAGCATAAGCCTGAGCGTGAGACTGAGCCTGAGCCTGAGCGTGAGACTGAGCCTGAGCGTGAGCCTGAGCGTGAGCCTGAGACTGAGCGTGAGACTGAGTCTGAGATGGAGCGTGAGCCTGAGCCTGAGCCTGAGCGTGAGCCTGAGCGTGAGACTGAGTCTGAGATGGAGCGTGAGCCTGAGCGTGAGCCTGAGCGTAAGCCTGAGACTGAGCGTGAGACTGAGTCTGAGATGGAGCGTGAGCCTGAGCGTGAGCCTGAGCGTGAGACTGAGTCTGAGATGGAGCGTGAGCCTGAGCCTTAGCGTGAGCCTGAGCGTGAGACTGAGTCTGAGATGGAGCGTGAGCCTGAGCCTGAGCCTGAGCGTGAGACTGAGCGTTAGACTATACAGGATACCCAACAACTATACCCAACAACAACCATACAGGATACACGTGAGACAAAGTGGTGTGAAAACTGAGACTTATACTAAACTACACAATCAAGGTGACAAGGTTCAGGTGTGTGTGATCACTGGCACTTTTCTATAACACTGATGCTTCTATAGACCTGGCATCATAATGATGATATTAAGAGGTGGACTGGTTCAGCTAGAACATCACTGAAGGACTCTGTGGACCACATAAATCTGAGCAATGAGCAAAACTAACAACCAGAAAAGCTCAACATGGGACAGAGTGCAGTGTGAAACAGAGACTTGATAAAAGACTGCAGAATCTCAGTGATGAGGTTCAGGTGTGAGTGATTAGTGGAATGTGACATTGTCATCATGTGATGGTGCAGTGGCTGATGGGAATTGTAGTTCACGGCCAGATATCCTGAACGTCTTATTATTATTATTAGTATTTGTTTCTAACAAATAAATAACTAACTAAGTAAATAGGTTTGGAATTAATTAATTTTATATCTTAAATTATTATTAATAAAATGGTGTATATTTATTATGTAATGTTTAACAATGTGAATCCTGGGAAAATATTTTAATAAATTTATTATTTTAATAAAATAAACAAATTTTTTTTTATTCTATTTTTCTTTTTATACAAAATTTATTAGCAAATAAATCTCTTTAACTCCAGCTTGAGTGAATCCACTTTCACTTTCTTTCTTTCTTTCTTTCTTTCTTTCTTTCTTTCTTTCTTTCTTTCTTTCTTTCTTTCTTTCTTCCTTCCTCCCTCCTTCCTTCGTTCTATGCTGTCGTTAACACAATTTCTAGACGTTGCTGGATTTTCCTTCCAGTGTTTCCAGTCGTTAGTGACCAAACCATCTCAGTTTACACACACACACACACACACACACACACACACACACACACACACACACACACACAGTGAGAGAGTGTATGGAATGATAATGTCTCGTCTGCTGTCCTGCTTTTTGTCTCTTTAGCGTATGTTAATGACTGACTGCTCACTTCCCTCATTATCCTCATTATCCTCTACTGCACTCTGTTACAGTCCACAACAAATCAGCTCTCATCTTCTC
>MU580030.1:4544188-4576237 GCA_024362625.1 Silurus asotus
ACATCACTAGCTGACTTTACTAACACACTCGTAGCTGAATGAATCTCCACAGAATCTAGTGGAACATCTTCCCAGAAGAGTGGAGCTCATTATAACAACAGAATGGGGACTGATTGTGGTACAAAAAAAATCACATAGCAATGTTATAGTCAGGTGTCCTCAAACTTTTGGTATGAAGTAAAATGTATTTTGAGCCAGAAAACTCCAGATTTTAGTGGAACATCTCAGAAAGGTGTGGTTATTATATAGATAGAGATAGATAATGTACAGTCGCTAGAAATATAAAACAAATTATAATAATAATAATTATGTAGATTAGGAGAATTTTAATGTAAATTGCAAATATTTATGAATTTATTAAAATTTCAATTTTCTCTCAGCAATGAAGAGAAATTTACTTCAGTTTGACCTGAATCATGTCAGTGTGTGTGTGTGTGTGTGTGTGTGTGTGTGTGTGTGTGTGTGTGTGTGTGTGTGTGTGTGTGTGTGTGTGGCTGTGTGTGGCTGTGTGTGAGTGTGTGTGTCCATATTCCAGACGTGACCCAGACATGACCCAGACGAGGACCTCTCAGGAGCAAATAACAATCTGATTTGTTTCCCCAGTTGAGCCCAGAGTTTTCAGCACAAACACAACCCTGATTAAAAACTCAATTCAAAAGAAATATGTTTAATTTACTAAACGTTCCACAGAGAACTTCATGATCTTCTGCAAAAACAAAAAAAATACTTCAAGCTGCCTTGAACTTTTTTTGCAGTTGCCACGCATTTGACCTTTGACCTTTTGGTTTGCAACGATCCTGATATTTCTTTGTTTCCGTGCAAACGTTCGAACAAACGGCATAATTTATGAGCTGTGGATTCACTAATGAATTATTTGTGGTTTTGTAATCACTCTCTCTCTCTCACACACACCACACACACACACACACACACACACACACACACACACACACACACCCCTGTGGGTTTGATACACACAGAACGTCCTGAAAAATCAAAACAAGTCTCCTGATAAACACAGATGAAGACGTTCAGAAAAACAGAACTGGGTTTAGACTCAGTTCACATCTTCAACAATTAAAGGATTAAAGGGTGAAATTATTTTTATTAGTAAAGAAGAACGCAAGACTTCGTTGTCTTTCCAGGGAATTATATCATTCATAATCCAGGTGTGAGGTGTTACAGGATGTTAGTGCATGACTTGAAAGTGAGGAACATCCCAGAGAGCATTCAAATTAAGGTAAGGTGAGAGAACCCAGTGTGTAAGGTGATACTCCACAGCTAGGTTTGAGACCTTACCTTAATTTGAATGCTCTCTGGGATGTTCCTCACTTTCAAGTCATGCACTAACACCTTGTAACACCTCACACCTGGATTATGAACGATATAATTCCCTGGCACCAAATGTTCATTTATTACAGATAAACGATGTTGAGGTGCAGTGATGGAGATCAGAAGTAAACTGTAGTCCTGAGTCAGTGTAGCAGACCGTTGATATTAACTACAGTCCAAATCCATCCTCAAAGCTCCTGTTCTTACTCCGGAATTTTATAGAACCACCCAAGGCGTTAATGAGAAACATCACCAGCTGCACAGAGTCCCCTCCAAACGAAGAGAACATAATCCAGAGGCAGATCTGGACAAGGTGGGAAGATCTGCAGAGGGAAGAGGAGCAGAAAGAGTGGCCACTGGAACCTCAGGAGCATGTTTAACTCGATACCTGAACTTCCAGCAATCACAATCCACTATTCACACCTACATTTCTTCCAGCCAATCACAATCCACTATTCACACTGACCCTGAGATATGGTCACATATTTAAAAGTGTTTTCTCTGTTTCCATCCGTCTTCCATCTAATTGAATTTTTTGGCATTTCTCAGTAAAGATTCTTGAAAAAAAGATTTATTCTTTAATTAAGGAAGAATGAAATCCATATTTTTAACACAGCTGTGATTAAAGGCCTCGTCTTGTAAATTGAATGAGACCCCGCAGCTCTGAGTAATCATTTACACCCCAAGAACCTTTTTTTTTGTTGTAACTTTTAATGAGAAGCTCTCATGGTGGGTCAGAACACTAATCCCCTGTGTGTGTCTCACTAACACCCATCACAATGTGTGCTTTTCAAATGTCAAATTTCACCAAATTTAATTAACCGCTGCTCCACCGAGCGTGTGATAATCTGTTGAACCACGTCGCTCACGCTCGACTCGACCCGGATGCTGAAAAACACCCGGTTTTTCATCGTCCACTTTTAGATACCTGAATCAACTGAAAGCTTTTCAGAGGGAAAACAAGTTAAACATTGAAGCTACCATGAGATACAACGAGATCCAAACCATCTCACGTATATAAAAACCCAACAACATTCTGTTCTAAAAATTATTTCTAACTTTAATCAGTTTGTGTTTAGATTCGTAAATCAAATAAACCTCAGTGCTGGACTGTTTAAAGGAGGTGGATATACAATGACATTATCAGCAGGGGGTGTGGTTAAATATTCTGTTGTAATATCCTATTAAATTTTATAGCCTTTAATTAACTCGAATTTTTAAGATGACATAAGATAAGAAAAAAACGTTATTCGACCCACAATGGAGAAATTTCTATGTTACAGCTGCAAAAAATTGGAAATATGAAGCAGAATCACAGTACAAACACACACACACACCTGCTTGTAAATACATAAGAAAAAAACAACAAACATTAGTAGTTAAATAAAAGTAGTATTTACATTTATATTCAACCAATAGTAGAAACCTTTAGTTTTATGTAGAGTCATAATGCGATGTTTATTTTGTACAAATTTAGTGCATTAATGAGCAACCATTCTGGAAAATCCTTTTTAATATGCATGTCTGTATAAACTGGGTATTTTAAAATATAATACATACATAAACAATATTTTATATAGCGTACATTTTCTACATATTTCACCTATAATAGTAATTTAAAAAAAGCTAGCTTACTTTGGACACTATTACTAAAAACCTGTGTAGAACCATAACGTACTCTATTAGCAGATGTACTTTTAATTGCAGTAAAACCGCCTTAACTACAAAACAGTAGGTTCTGGTTCCTGATCAGCAGGTCAGAGGTTCAAGGTTCAACCCTGCCACTGTTGGGCCCCTGAGCAAGGCCCTTAACCCTCTCTGCTCCAGGGTGCTGTATAATGGCTGACCCTACACTTTTAACCCGGCTTCCTAACAAGCTGTGATATGTGGAAAAATGTGTCAGTATACTATAATGTACATGTGCCAAGTAAAAAGCCTCCATCACTCCTTCTCTTCAGTTCAGTGGATTTGAGAGAGAATTCGAGCGGAGGTATAACCAGATCAAAACCCCAGACGAACAATTTGGCAACACATTAACCATCAGAGATCAAAGGCTTAGCAGACATCAAGGAACAATAGTTACAGTGAGTGTAATACTGCATGTGGATTCTGTAAATGATAAACTTTTCATAGTGTGTGTGTGTGTGTGTGTGTGTGTGTGTGTGTGTGTGTTGGGGCATTTTACTACGTTAGTGTCTGAATCTAATTTCCTGTGTGTTTCCTGACAAGCTTTTAAATAGTTTAAAGGGGACAGAACACACACACAGTTTCAGCCAAACTCATGGACATTTTGAGTGTTTATAGAGTAATGTTGCATCATTCATATCTCCAAAAAGTCTTTAGTTTGATTAGATTTATAAAAGAAAATCCAGCTTTACGCTTCTCTCTAAAAAAAACAGCTGAGCTCCGTTAGGCGTGGTCGTGGGCGGAGCTAAAGAGTTGCTAGCGCACAGCTTTTACGTAGTGATCCTTTGCAAGCTGTTACATCGCTATAAATAAAACTTTTTGGCCCTTTGGATGTGATGAAGGTGAATATTCCAAAACACTTTCTGAAACTTGGAAGGAGTGTATTTGGCACAGAAATACTCTTTTATACGTCCAAATCGTTTTATTTTTAATTTTAATTTTTTTATCTTTGGCCGTGTTTAGCAAAGACTCCATCACTAACAACGTCAATACCTCAGAATGCATGTACAAGCATTCGATTTAAATGGAGCTCAATGTGCACCAAAGCATGAACTATAAATAAATAAATAAATAAATAAATAAATAAATAAATAAATAAATATTGACCAATAATTTATAAAGAATTACACTTATATAATTTTCTGTCCAATTAGAACACAGTGTTTTTTTTTGTTGTTTTTTGCCTCTCCAGGACAAAAAATATCTAATTCTTTAATAAATTATGGTCAAATTCATAGTTTTAGGTAAAAACAAATACAGCAAAGAAGCAAAAAGTGGAATATGACCTGCAGCTAAAGTTCAATTTTGGGTGAAAAATCAGCTGAGTTTGTGCTGTAATGATTATTTTACACAAATATGAATATGTTTATTTAACACACTTCTGATCTAAGTTGGTTTCAGCTTTAATGTTATTCTTGGTTTCTCTCCGTTTCCTGTTCACTCAGTCATCACGTCTGGTGTTTTTCTCTTTCTTTTCTTCTTTTTTTTAGCTCTTGCATGTCATGTTTTCTCTCTGAGACACTTCTCACTGTGTAAACATCAATCGTGTGGAAACGCCGCAGAGCGAAAGCTGTTAAACAGTTGATTAACCCCAAATTACTGCTGATTACTTTCCTCATTTGTTTGCGGGATTTCAGAACCTCAGATTCCGAGCCGACGCTTTAATACGGACGTCTCACCTTCATCATACATACATTAATCTTTTTAATGTAAAGAATTAATGTGAATAATAAATCTTTTTTTAGAGCTGACTACAGATTAAAAAAGCACATCTTTCATAAATGAAGAATAAAGAATAAATCACTCTAATAATCATAATATTGATGAAAATATTTAGAAAAATATTAGTACTTCATTATATTTTTTATTAATTTAAAGATATTTTAAAAATCTTTTTTATGAAAAAAAATATTTATATTAAAGTTTAAAAAAATTCTTCATTATAGTTAATTTTGTATAAAATTAATGATGATTAATTATTGTTAAATATTATACCTATTATTAATAGTTATATCTCTAAATTCCATCAGTTTGTTCGTAAGCAGCTGTTCCTCATGGTTCAGAAGTGAGTGATGGGTAAAGACTCCTCGTACTCAGTTTGCTGCTGCTTTACAGAACTGAACGTCGCTGTGTTTAAGATAAAGCATCTATAAACACTTTTAGTTATATCTCTAAATTTCATCAGTTTGTTCGTAAGCAGCTGTTCCTCATGGTTCAGAAGTGAGTGATGGGTAAAGACTCCTCGTACTCAGTTTGCTGCTGCTTTACAGAACTGAACGTCGCTGTGTTTAAGATAAAGCATCTATAAACACTTTTTTGCCCGGAAGCGCACTGAAATCCAAACGCTTATCTTCAGCCCTAAAAAACGCCCACAACCCCACGACCCATCTGCTCAGAGAAGATGCAGCAGATACAGACGCAGAAATAAACATCTGGAATTTGATTTGTTTTATTTCCACAAAAGCATCTTGCTTCCTGTCAGAAGATATTACAGACAGTGCAGAGTTACAGAAAACATCCGCATAAAGTAAATATAAAACACATGAGTAAGTGAATGTGTGTGAGTGTTTGTTTGTGTGTGTGTGTGTGTGTGTGTGTGTGTGTGTGTGGGGGGGGGGGGGGGTAAATAAGTGGATGAGTGCGTTTGAGTGAGTGAGTGAGTGTGTTAGTGAGTGAGTGGGAGTGTGTGGGTGAGTGTGTGTAAGAGTGTGTAAGAGTGTGTGAGTGATTAAGTGAGTGGGAGTGTTTGAGTGAGTGAGTGTGTGAGTGAGTGTGTGAGTGAGTGTGTGATTAAGTGAGTGTGTAAGTGAGTGTGTGATTAAGTGAGTGTGTAAGTGAGTGTGTGATTAGGTGAGTCTGTGAGTGTGTGGGAGTGTAAGTGGGTGAGCGAGTGAGCGAGCAAGTGATTAAGTGAGTGGGAGTGTTTGAGTGAGTGAGTGTGTGAGTGAGTGTGTGATTAAGTGAGTGTGTGAGTGAGTGTGGGTAAGCGAGTGAGTGTGTGAGTGAGTGAGTGAGTGTGTGAGTGTGAGTGGGTGAGCAAATGAGTGTGTGAGTGAGTGAGTGTGTGAGTGTGAGTGTGAGTGTGAGTGTGTGAGTGTGAGTGGGTGAGCGAGTGAGTGAGTGTGTGATTAAGTGAGTCTGTAAGTGAGTTGGAGTGTGAGTGGGTGAGTGAATGTGTGATTAAGTGAGTGTGTGAGTGAGTGAGTGTGTGAGTGTGAGTGGGTGAGCGAGTGAGTGTGTGAGTGTGAGTGGGTGAGCGAGTGAGTGAGTGTGTGATTAAGTGTGTCTGTAAGTGAGTTGGATTGTGAGTGGGTGAGTGAATGTGTGAGTGTGAGTGTGAGCGTGAGTGGGTGAGTGAATGTGTGAGTGTGAGTGGGTGAGCGAGTGAGTGTGTGAGTGAGTGAGTGAGTGAGTGTGAGTGGGTGAGCGAGTGAGTGTGTGATTAAGTGAGTCTGTAAGTGAGTGGGAGTGTGAGTGGGTGAGTGAATGTGTGATTAAGTGAGTGTTTGAGTGAGTGAGTGTGTGAGTGTGAGTGGGTGAGCGAGTGAGTGTGTGAGTGAGTGTGTGAGTGTGAGTGGGTGAGCGAGTGAGTGAGTGTGTGATTAAGTGAGTCTGTAAGTGAGTTGGATTGTGAGTGGGTGAGTGAATGTGTGAGTGTGAGTGTGAGCGTGAGTGGGTGAGTGAATGTGTGAGTGTGAGTGGGTGAGCGAGTGAGTGTGTGAGTGAGTGAGTGAGTGTGTGAGTGTAAGTGAGTGAGGGAGTGAGTGTGTAATTAAGTGAGTGTGTGAGTGAGTGAGTGTGTGAGTGTGAGTGTGAGTGGGTGAGCGAGTGAGTGTGTGAGTGAGTGAGTGAGTGTGTGAGTGTGAGTGGGTGAGGGAGTGAGTGTGTGAGTGTGAGTGTGAGTGTGAGTGGGTGAGCGAGTGAGTGTGTGAGTGAGTGTGTGAGTGTGAGTGGGTGAGCGAGTGAGTGTGTGAGTGAGTGTGTGAGTGTGAGTGGGTGAGGGAGTTAGTGTGTGAGTGTGTGAGTGTGAGTGGGTGAGTGAGTGTGTGATTAAGTGAGTGTGTGAGTGAATGTGTGAGTGGGTGAGGGAGTGAGTGTGTGAGTGTGAGTGGGTGAGCGAGTGAGTGTGTGAGTGAGTGGGAGTGTGAGTGTGAGTGAGTGTGTGAGTCAATGCTAGCAAAGCAGTTAGCCACTAACCTAGCTACTAGCTAATTTACAGATAGAAGTCTGTTTTTAGCGCTGAAGAGAGAAATACAGAATAAAAGACAAAGATGATAGAAGATCCTGCAGGAGGTAAATAACAACAAATAAATAAAACAACAATGTTTATAAATAACAGAAAAATAACAAAAGGGGGGGTGCCAGGGCAATGGGGGTGTTTATTTAAGATCATCCTCCAGTTTCTTTACCCCTGAGTGCGTTAGTGTGTAAAAACACGGCATTGTGTTTAATTAGCAAGTTCTCGCAGACCCAAAATGGCCGACTCGGTTATCTCCCTCCCTCTCCCTCTCTATCTCTCTCTCTCTCTCTCTCTCTCTCTCTCTCTCTCTCCCTCTCATCTCTCTCTCTTTATTCTATCTCACTTTATCTACGCCATAATCGTCAGCCGACGTGTGAATTTCCTCCACGGAGCTCTGCTCAAGGTTCCTCTTTTCACAGCCAGGCTTCAGATCGTTTCCTTCATTTATCTGCTGCTGATCTTCTTTACCTTTTTTCCCTGTGCTGTGCTACGCTGTGGAAAATAACAAGGCTAATTAAAATAAAAAGACGCCCTGCTGCGTTTAATCAATAAGGCTGAATGATTCTCTACAAGCTTCTGGAAGTGGATTACTGAGCAGGAAGTGGATTAGGTTCCTTTCTGATATGATTTGAACAACGGGGCCAGAACATGACCTGCTCCATTCCAGCTGTAATCTCAGATCAGATCTAATAATAATAATACAATTCAACAGTGGGACACAATCAACAGATGAATCCAAGCAGTTTTTTAATTATTATTATATTTTAATTAAAATCACTATATATAATTAAATGTTATACAATAAATAAATGTAATTGAATTAATAATTATACAGTTATGTCACAATACTGATAGATCATTTATTAAATACAAACACACACAAGCCTTTTTGTATAAAACAAATCCTTCAAATGTGCCAAGAAAAATAATTAAATATTATTATAAAGTATATTATAATGCTAGATTATTAGCTGCCACACCCCCCACCTCCATCTCCACCTCCACCTTCACCTCCACCTTCACCTCCACCCTCACCTTCACCTCCACCTCCACCTTCACCTTCACCTCCACCTCCACCTCCACCCTCACCTCCACCCTCACACTAACACACCTGTTACAATGCAGGATTTTGATTTGGCTTTTAAAAAGAATTATTCATTAAGATAAAAAAATATTTAATATTGATTTAAGTTGTTTTCATTATACATTTTTTATGATTGTAGGTGTCTCAAAGTTTGATTTTCATTATTATCATTTATTCATTTATTTTTTACAAATTAATTTTGACTACTTTAAATTACTTTAGCTATTTATTTACCTTTACATAATTTTTTATATTTTCCTTTCTTTCGTTAAAAAAAATATTACTTATTACTATAAATTACTCCTTTTATTATTATTTGTATTTTTTAATTATATAACGTATGTACTGGCAAATAACAAATTTAAAATAAAAAATTTGAAAAGTTTAAACAACAAAAGAAAATTCGAACATTGAAAGTTTAAATTAAATTTAATCTAAAAACTAAAATCTAAACGAATAAATATAATTAAATTAAGCAGATTGTTGTGGTATTTGAGATCAGAATGAATTATATGGAAATAAAAGTGAATTTGATGTCAATCAAATCAGAGTGAATTTAAGAGTAAATGTGTGTTTAAAAGATGGTGAATGTAAATATATATATATATATATATATGTGTGTGTGTGTGTGTGTGTGTGTGTGTGTGTGTGTGTGTGTGTGTGTGTGTGTGTGTGTGTGTATATGTATGTGTGTGTGTGTGCTAAAGCTTTTATTGCAGTTTGATGTCCAGCTAAAAAACATTTGCAACATTAACAACAATACACGATAAAGATCTCATGTTCATATCCACTCAGAATCTTGGAAAAAGAAAATACAAATATATGTATTTATTTCAAAATGTCATTTTTTCAGTTCTTATGAACACCACGTCGAGATCACGCTCACAGGTATCACAAAGATCTCACAAGTAGCAATCAGGAGGGACGATGCGACTTCTGCTGGCGAGCAGGAATGAAATGTCATCTCGCCCTCGTAGGATGTTGCCATAAAATAAACATGAAAAAGAGGCACAGGAAAGATGGCAGTGTTATTACGCCCGCCTCAGGCGCGCCGCTGACCTGAATTACCCAGTCGTTTTGTCGCTGATAAGTATGTCATATCCGTACGCCGATCCTCAGGGTTACATGTAGAGCGAGGAGCGTTCGTGAGTAATTACCCCGTGCCCTCCAGAGGAACTTTAATGTCTGCCTAGTTTTATATATATATATAATTTTTTTTTGTTTTTTGTTTTTTTCTCTGTGTCTATAAAAAGCCGAACAGCTCGAGACTTTTTTTCTGACCCACTTCTACAGCTGTATAATCACTGCGAATTATTGTCGAATTATTTCACGTTTTCTGGGGGAAAAGTGTTTGAAGGGATTTGTAGGAAAGTGTGGCAGCAGGAACACAGCAGGCTTTGATAAATGCAGATTCAGCACATATGAGGTACAGTACTGAATCTTCTAGAATATGTGCTGATTTTTATTCTTGCAGCATGAAGAAACATTGAAGAAACTTTAGGAATTTATTTGTATCAAAAGAGGCGTGGCCTGTGCAACTGTACGTCTCGCATTGAAGGTGGGGCCTCTGTGGCTTAGGGGTGTGGTCTCATTTTTTATAATATGCCTCCTTCATTACTGATAACAGGTGAGGCTATTGTTATTAATAAAGGAGGTGTGGCTTCTGCAGCTGTAAATATTAATAAATATGGGCCCTCTTTGCCTGTGGGCGTGGCCTTCTTGATTAATATGGCTCCTTATTTAATACTAACAGGTGAAGCTTTGGTAAAGCTTTTATTTATATTTTAACGCTGGTATTACAGATATGCTAACTGGGCAGGAATATACTTGGATAAACTGATCTGTGTGCTCCTTTTAGAACATTTCGACTTTGTATATTGAATATTTAGTGCACATCACATCAAATACAATTTTATGCTCCATTAAAGGTTACAATAATCACATTATTTAAAAGACAACTGGAAAAAAAAGCACAGATTCTCAATATTGCCATAAAGACAATGTCAGGTTTCTTTATTTGATCATTCTATTAGACCAAAGTTTTTTCTGGCCCTGAAATTAGCCCCACCCTCTAGCACAAAGCCCCGCCCCCTAGCACTGACAGCTCTCCTCATCTCTGTTGTTTTAAATTTCTTTCAATGCCGTATCTGGGTGAAGCTGTTCATCTTTTCATTGCACTTCCTCACATATGTAATAAAGGAATGGAAAAAAAGGACAAACTGCCACTTTAAACTGACTTTAACAACAATAAAGAACACGGCTTGATTTTTTTTATTTATCATCAGGTTAGAATTTTGGAGAAAGTCTCGTACAAAGAAATACAAAAGTCACCAGAAAACTTTTTTTTTCAGTATTTTTCAAGCCTTTAAGGATTAATCTGTATTCATGTGTGAGAAATTCTCATGGGGAAAATAAGGTCAGGAGTGAACTGTACAGAGTCCTCATCATCCACCGTGTTTCATGTTACCTGCTTCTCCTTCGCTTTGTCTTTGACATTGCCTTTTTAAAAATTCATAAAGTCTGACCATTTACATAAAAGGTAAATCTGCTGATTGGTTGTAATACAGCAGGCTCTGGCTCACATTAGTGTCCAGTCAAGGTTACAGGAGTGTGTAGGGAATAAAAACCGCTAGTCAGCTTCCACATTAGCGCTTACGGTTTGTGTCTGGTGAAAAGCATGGCAGGAAAAAAATACACTACACTAAAAAACTTTTTTATTGGATTATAACATTGGTATGGCCTTTATATTTGTACTTACAGACTTTAAAAAAATACAATCTTAATAATCTTATAATGCTTTCGTATCCTCATCGCTGTTACTGGGGCCACGCCTCTTTACCCGTGAGTGTCAAGCACAAAAAATGCCTCCTGCAACACTTTCTGAAAAATGTATTATTACAGTTGGAGAGGCCACATCTACATGTACATAGGCCACGCCTACATCATTAATATCAACAGGTACAAAGGCCATGACTCCTTTATAAATACTAACAGGTGAAGAGGCCACGCCCAGTACATGAATACATTTGCAGAGTCCACGCCTCCTTTTTTTTAACACAAGCAGGAGCGGAGGCCACACCTACTTCATTAATACTTACAGGTGCAGAGCCCATTACTTCTTCCTTACTAATTGCAAGTTCAGAAGCCACGCCTCTTTCATTAAGACGGACAGGTGCCATAGCTATAAGTGACGCCTCCTTATTTACTACTTACCATTGCAGAGATCACACCTAGTTTCGTAATATTACAGGTAAAGAGGCCACGCCTCCTTCATTACTACTTACAGGTAACGAGGCCACACCCACTTCATTAATATCGAAGCCACACCTGCACAAGGCCACACCTTCTGTGTCTAACTATGTATTGCTTTCAGCTCATTTATTGACTCAGTGGATTAAAGCGTCACTCCGACAAACATCAATGTGAAAAGATCGTTACTCATATCACTGTCTAACGATTGATTTATTGAACTCTTACACTCCTTTTAATGTCTGATTAAAGGAGCAGTCAGACAAACAGGAATGAAACATACTACTGCCACCTCAGGCCATCAATGAACTCTGAGAAAAGGAAGAAAAAAAAAAACACTTTTCTTTTCTCACTAACATCTAATGATATTTTTCTTCCCTGCAGAATGAGATGGGGTGCCAATAATTTTGCATTACACTACGTGAAAGCGTGTGGAAGGTGATGCTGTTTACATTTACGCATAAAACAAAGCCAGGCTCGATCGTGGAGAAGAAATTTAATTACCATCCAAAGCATCTGTAACCACCATCTGCCATTCATCCTGCATGTGTGTGTGTGTGTGTGTGTGTGTGTGTGTGTGTGTGTGTGTTTGCGTGCATGCTTTGTTATTAAAAAAAAAGCGTAAGAAAAAGATATACACACCTTCATTATGGTGTTGTTCATTTTCAGGTATCCATCTAGTTAAATACGTTAACGTGTCATACACACACACACACACACACACACACACACACACACACACACACACACACACACACACACACACACACACTCTGAGTCCAGATCCCTCCGCTGCATGCACATTAAATCTAATAACACAGAGCCGAGCTGTACATTAGACAGAAAACATTCCGGTGTTTACATCCGAGTCCTAATCACACACACATGTGCAGGTAAAACACCGGTATGAGGTCATGCACATAATTTAATCTGCTGTGCGGAAATGAAGACACACACACACACACACACACACACACACACACACACACACACACACAGTGCATCTTCGTTTACTGCTTGCCCTGAATATGCTATAATGAGTTTTTATTGGAGTGAATTTCACTTAATAAGGAATAAAACATTCTGTGGTGTTTGTTAAAGTAAAAAATAATAAATGACGAAGGTGCTGAATGTTTTTGATGAAATTCAAGTGAAACTCCTCCCACCGGTCGAGTTCTAGATTGTGATTGGTCAGAAAAGAAGGCGTTTCATTTTCTATAATTGCAGTCTGTCTACCTACTTACATGTCTGTCTGTCTGTCTGTCTACATATTTACTTACCTAACTGTCCGTCTGTCACCCTACCTGTCTGTGTGTCTGTCTTTCTACCCACCTACTAACATGTTTGCCTACCTGTTTGTCTATCCGTCTTTTTAGCTGTCTGTTTGTCTGTCTACCTACCTATACACTTGTCTGTCTGTCTGTCTGTCTGCCTTTCTATGTGTCTTTTTTCTACCTGCATACATACCTACCTGTCTATCTGCCAACCTACCTGTCTACAGTATGTGTCTGTATTTCTACCTGGCTTTTGACCTGTCTGTCTGTCTGTCAGCCTACCTGTCTGTGTGTCTGTCTAGCAACCTGTATCTTTTACACACTGTATCTTCGCATGCACCTGTTCTTAAACTAACACTTCCTTTTCCTGTTCTTTCCTCAGTGGCGCTTCCTCAGAAATGTCTGGACGACTGAAAGCCAGCCAGAGAAAGAATAAAATCTCAGTGAAGTCTCCTGAGCTCTGCTGAGCTCCACGTCTTAATGACTGGAGCCAGAAAGCTGATAGAGACTCAACACCTCACTTCTCACCATCCCTCTTTTTTGTTCTTTCTCTCACTTCCTCTCCCCGTGTGTACGTGCGACTGTCAGCTTAAATAATGTCATCGTTTAGCACTGCTGTGTGTGCATAGGAATTCGGAGACAGCCTCAAGCCTCCACCAGCTCCGGCTCGAATTCATCACGGCCTTTAATCGCCTCTGCTCGCTTTCCCCGCTGCTCTGTGCCACGTGTGTCCTGTGTGTGTGTGTTCTGGTGTGTGTGTGTGTGTGTGTGTGTGTGTGCCGTGTGTTTGTGGTGTGAGTCACCGAGGACAAATTTTATGGCTTCCTTTAGGTTGAATTCACTCCTTGGGGGATAAAACGTTATAACTGCCCTGTGCTGCTGCTGTGTGAAGGGTTTTTTGTGTGAAATCACCAACACTTCAGGTTTTTAGTGGAATCTGTGCTTAAAGCTGAAACTAAAGTGTAGTTCAGTGTAGTTTCTCCCATCACCTCTACAGAACGTTTCATAAATCCTACAGCTAAACAGAACACACTCTCACATTCATCCCCTGAAACAGGCTTCTAGCTACCCACCTGTCTACAGTACCTACCTGTCTTCCTACCCACATGTCTTTCTGATTACCTTCCCACGTGTCTACATGTCTACCCACTCAAATGTCCACCTACCCACATGTCTGTCTGTCTACCTACCCACATGTCTGTCTGTCTACCTAGAGGACACATTTTATGGCTTCCTTTAGGTTGAATTCACTCCTTGGGGGATAAAACGTTATGACTGCCCTGTGCTGCTGCTGTGTGAAGGGTTTTTTGTGTGAAATCACCAACACTTCAGGTTTTTAGTGGAATCTGTGCTTAAAGCTGAAACTAAAGTGTAGTTCAGTGTAGTTTCTCCCATCACCTCTACAGAACGTTTCATAAATCCTACAGCTAAACAGAACACACTCTCACCTTCATCCCCTGAAACAGGCTTCTAGCTACCCACCTGTCTACAGTACCTACCTGTCTTCCTACCCACATGTCTTTCTGATTACCTTCCGACGTGTCTACATGTCTACCCACTCAAATGTCCACCTACCCACATGTCTGTCTGCCTACCTACCCACATGTCTGTCTGTCTACCTACCCACATGTCTGTCTGTCTACCTACCCACATGTCTGTCTGTCTACCTACCCACATTTCTGTCCGTCTACTTACCCACATGTTTCTCTGAATACCTACCCACATGTCTGTCTGTCTGTTTGTCTACCCACATGTCTCTCTGTCTACCTACCCACATGGGTGTCTGTCCATCTACCCACATGTCTACCCACATTTATGTTTGTTTACTTACCCACATGTCTACCTGTCTTCTTACCCACGTCTTTCTGTCTGTCTGTCTGTCTACCCACGTGTCTCTCTGTCTACCGACCCACATGACTACCTGTCTTCTTACCCACATGTCTCTCTGTCTACCTGTCTATTTACCTACATGTCTAACTATCTACTTACTTACATGCCTGTCTAACTACCTACCTATTCTACCTACATACCTATTTGTGTGTCTATCTGTCTGTCTCTCTGTTCACCTACTTACCTGTCTGTCTATCTACCTAACATTCTAACTACCTGTCTGTCTTTTGATCTGTCTCTCAACCTACCCCCCTGTCTATCCTTCTACCTGCCTGTCTAAGTACCTATATTTCTGTCTGTCTACATTTCTACATACCTACATACTTACCTGTTTGTGTGTCTACCCAGAGGTCTGTCTGTCGGTCTGTCTCTCAACCTACCCACCTGCCTGTCTACCTACATTCATGTCTGTCTTTCTACTTACATACCAACCTGTTTGAGTGTTTGTCCACCTGTTTGTCTGTCCACTTATCTACCTGTCTGTCAGCATTTATACCTACCTACCTGTCTGCCTGTCTGTCAACCTACTTGTCTGTCTGTCTACCTAAATACATATGTACTCATTAACTTACACACCAGCATACTTAAAAGTGTCTACCTACCTAATAAACTACCTACCTGTTATCTACCTACCTGTCTGTCTGTCAACCTAAATAAACAGGCACTTATTAACTTACACGCCTGCATAATTACCAATGTCTACCTACCTGTCTGTCTATCTGTCTGTCTGTCTAACAACCTACCTTCTTGTCTACCTATCTAAATACTTGGCCTGTCTAACCACCTTCTAATGTGCAAGTCTACTGATTTACCTGTCTACATGTCTGTCTGTCAATACAGTCCCCTCTCCTGCTTGTCCTCCATGCTACCTGTTAGTCTGTCTGTCTCGTTAACTGTATTACCTGCCTGCCAAACACTTGTCTATCTGCATACCTACTTACCTACCTGTGTGTCTGATAACCTTCGTGACCAACCTACCTGTCTGTGTGTGATCTCCCGATGTGGATAACTCTCAGCTAGCCAGTCACAGGTTAACTACACAGTGAAAATAACTAAATAAAATAATGTCATGTGACCATGTGAAAGGTGGACTCTGATAAAGGAAAAGAAAAGACAGCCATGTTATTCTTACACTCGTAGCAGGTGTTTGATGAGAGGAATATAAAATCCCACTTCCTGCTTCCACAGAAGTGACCTGCAGCAGGATAATACAGTGTACGGTGTACCTGTCTGGGCATGATGGTGTAAATAACCAACACACCACTTCCAGATAAATGTTTATTTTATGATTACACTTACCAGGTATCAGAGATGCGGAATTAGCATGAAACGCGTGCAGAGACTTGTTGCTTGATAAGAGCAGGAGGAGAAAGTAAAAAGGGAGCAGATAGAAGTGATCTGGTTTTTCTTTCCGGCAATATGATGAGATTCAACTCTAAATTAAAGCCAGAATATTGCTTTAGAATACTTTATCATTGCTTTGCTTATGTTGGAGGTGAACTGAGCAGAACTTCAGACAGATCAACATCCTGGCTTCTCTCTTTCTCTCTCTCTCTCTCTCTCTTGCTAGCTCTCTCAGTATGGGCAACCCGTCTTCCCCATTAAGAAAATCCCCCTTAGCTGTAAGTCCCCTCTGGTCACGCACTTGGTGTCTTTTAGGAGAATGGTGTTTATAGTCCTGAATGAAGGTCTTGATCATGGCCTTTAAGTTCAGGATTGATGGGTTTGACTACAGCATCTTGTTCGCGCCTGTCCTGAAAGACAGAGTGACCCTGGTGTTTCCAAGCAACCAGTGAAGGTCACAGCTGAGCCTGCAGGAGTCGTTCCTCCTGCGGCCACATCTCAGCATGCTGCTGAAAGTTCTGCGAATGCTGCTGCACCAGGGCCTAGTGAGGGTGAGCCCAAAGCCCAGACTGCAGTCTGGATTTCCACTAATTACGTACCCACCCCAGAGAAGCCCTGTTCGACCAAACCAGACGGTTGCTCAGCTGAACCAGGCCCAGAAAACCTCTGCTCACATGAACTTGACCGGGAAAAATAGTGGACTCCGGAGCAGTGCTGGAGCTGTCTGCACAGGCACAGGAGTGCAGATCTATCACCAGGAGACACCAGTTACTACACCAGTGTAAGGGGACGGGCAAACGTGGAGATAGAAGATGAGCCCCTTTTTAAAGTATCGACCAAGAGAAAGAAACGAGGTAATGGACAAGGCAAAAAGCAGGGTAAGAAAGATACGAAGGTGGAGGAACCTGAATCAGACGGCGAAGATGTCAGACTCAGTGCTTAATAAAGACTCTCAGGAGGATCCGTTAAATGTGTTTTACAGTGCGGAGGACATAAAATAATTTTTAAGAAGTGTCAGAAAAAACAGTTTTAGAGTTGTTTCCCAGATTTTCCCACTGATAGTGTGTCAAGTCAAGTTTATTTCTATTGCGCTTTTCACAACAGACATTGTCTCAAAGCAGCTTTACAGAATTTAACAGTGAAGGTGAATGGTGTGTGTTTATCCCTGATGAGCAGCATGGAGACTGTGGTGAAGGAAAAACTCCCTTAGATGTTATGAGGAAGAAACCTTAAGAGGAACCAGACTCAAAAGCAGAACCTCATCCTCATGTGGGTGACATCAAGAGTGTGATTATAGTCTTTAAGCACTACAGAACACTGGAGAGTGAGAACTAACATGAGCACTGGAGTGTGTGATGATGACTAATGATCCTTCTACAGTCTTTTACAGTCAGTTGATGTTGTGGAACCAGGAGCTGCTGAGCAACTCATAAAATAGCTCAACATCTGAGATCATCACAGGTTCAGTGTTTTATTAGTTTTTTATCATTTGTTTATTTTACTTTCATTTTATTTTAATGAACAGGATCCAGGTTGCAGGTTTTAATATAAATGGAGCGAGGGAACACGTAAAGAGAGCAAAGTTATGAGTTAATAGAGCAGTAGCCCTGCTGAAGGAGTGGGACGGGTTGGTGGTTTTAAGCCACAACACCTAAACGAGAGGCTTTTAAAAGTAAATGTTTTTTATGAGAATGAGGTTTTAGTGTTTATCTGTGTGGACGCTTCCACCAGTGCAGTGGAGAGAATGAAGTTTTTACACAAACTCAATAATGTTGTTTGAAACTGCAGCACTGCAGAGTTTGTAATTTTGGGAGGTGATTTTAATTGTACTTCAGAAAATACAGACAGAAATCACGCTGAACCTCATTTAGCTTCCCGTAAGAGCCTGTGGGTGATGGTGGAAGCCCATGATCTCTGTGACATATGAAGAAATCTAAATAAGAAACAGGGACAGTACACGTGGGTATAGACAACACGCTCTCCCTGGTGGGATTTGATCGTTTTTATGGGTTTAAGCATCAACTGACTTCTTTTACAAAGTGTTTTGTTTGATCACTGCATGGTTCAGTGTACCATCAGTAAAAAGAACATAAAACCTAAGAGCCTACTGGCATTTTAACACCGCACTTTTAGAAGATGCTAATTTTAGAGAGTCTTTTATTTTTTTATGGAATTTTTTTAAACAGTTTTTAACCCCTACAGCAGTGGTGATGTGACAAAACCACAAATTAAAACATGTTCTGTCAACAGTAGACATTGGCAGATCTCTAAAAGCTCTGGAGATAGAGACATTGGAACTCCAGCATTTGGATGCCACGAATGCCTCAAAATGCTGACTGTGATGCCATCAGAAACTTCTCCATCAGAAACTTAGAAAATCCTGGATTGTTGTTGAGCATGGGAGATCTAAGCATGGGGGAACTAAAGATGTTCGAGGCTGTGTGGTGCGTTCAATAAAAGAGAAAGAATTGTACTTTACACCAGAGCTCAGCTAAATAATCACACGCTAAAT
The DNA here is from genome assembly GCA_024362625.1 of Silurus asotus. Lineage (NCBI taxonomy): Eukaryota > Metazoa > Chordata > Actinopteri > Siluriformes > Siluridae > Silurus > Silurus asotus. The sequence goes on from MU580030.1 coordinate 4,562,800, forward strand.
AATCACAACAACCCCCATCTTTAACCCTCATTGTCTGATTTGATTTATGTCTATTTAATTAATTAATAAATGAATTTATTTATTTGACTAAATGAGCCAATCTGATACTATCCAGAAAATAACATGACTTATGTCAAATAAAGGATTGTAAAAGTCAAAAATCTCTCTGTCTCTCTCTCCCTCTCTCTCTCTCTCTCTCTCTCTCTCTCTCCCTCTCTCGTTCTGCTCGACTCTTCACTCCTCACAGCATTCCTGCATCATTAGATCTAAAACCTTCTCCATCTAATCATCACCCTCTTTCCTCCGTCCGTCCCCATCACCCCATCACAAGCCTCTTCTTCATCAGCCTCGAGCGCTGTCTCGAATCAAACCAGCGTCCTCCATCTTCCCTCTCGCTCGCTGCCGTTCCCCGAGAGCACACCAGCTTTGTTCTATTTCCCACTCTGGAGTTTTTCACGCATACTTCACTGACAGCCTATTGATCCTCCTCGTCTCCCACCGAGCAGCGCTATGAAGCTGACACCTAATTCAAGGATGAGATTTCACAAACCTTTCAGGGAAAGTAAGAGAGATCAGCGATGCACTTAATCTGATGACTGGGAAAGAAGAAAATTGTTCTTTTTCTCTCTCGCTGTCTGTCTGTCTGTCTGCCTACTTGTGTGTCTGTCTGTATGTCTGTCTGCCTGACTGTCTGCCTACTTGTCTCTCTGCCTGCTTGTCTGTCTGTCTCTATGCTTGTCTGCCTGTTTACCTGTCTGCTTATCAGCCAGCCTGTCTGTCTGTCTGTCTGTCTGTCTGTCTGTCTGTCTGTCTGTCTGTCTGCTAGTCAGTATTACATCAACATCGCTCTGGTGTATATGCTCCCTCGTCTCGTCTCTCACACCGACATGCCCGTCGTTCTTTTTTCCTGCACTCGCTTCTGATGACTCTATGACGGGATTCCTGCTGGTTGTTGGCTTATTAGAGCGATGAGGCACAGAGAGGAGGCGGAGCCGATACAGCGTGAGACTCGGAGCTGAAATATAGAGTCATGGATGAGTTATCAGACGAGTTCTGGCAACAAAATTACTGCATAATCGAAGAGAAGTGTGACCTCAAATGAAAGGGAAAGGTCGCCGCATAAACCTAGCATGGTACGTAATGTTGCTACGCTACGCAGATACACGAGAAAGATAATAGGTCTGGAAAACAATCAACAATTAAATGATTATAATCCAAATACATAATGATGGATTTTCTGAAAAAATCACAGATAAATATTTGTGAGAAAAAACACATTTACACAACAGCAAAAAAAAAATAATACAACTCGTATTATAGTTTCCATGGCAACACATATTGTTAGCAATATCAAACATATATCCAAATCAGCATTGCATATATACTGTATATATATATAAATATGGTCATTATAGGTTTTTCATATTAATAAAAATGTGTGTGTGTGTGTGTGTGTGTGTGTGTGTGTGTGTGTGTGTGTGTGTGTGTGTGTGTGTGTTTTGCCCCTTACTGACTTGTTTCCTTGAGTGTGTTTATACAGTGGTGTCTTCTTGTGTTTAGACTCTGAGTCTTGCCGCACATTTGGTCCTTTAAGGCTGATCTTTTTTGTGATTTTGTTAATGATTTGCTTTAATAAATCTAATTCCAAAGTCGCATGATGCATCATCATCATCATCATCATCATCATCATCATCATCATCATCAACATCATCATCATCATCATCATCATCATTATTGTCTTTCAGATTAAAACCAAAAATAACACACAGAGTAAAACAATCATTGACCAACAATACATTTCTGATAAGAAATTAATAATATAGTTTTGAACTATATTTACATTTTTTGCATTTAAATATTAAACATAGCTGAAAAAAAAGTGTCACAATACATCATAAATTACACAATACAGTATAAGATCAAAAGTTTGTGGACACCTGACCATACGATTGCTATGTGCTACTTTTTAAACATCCAATTCCACAGTCAGACTCCATTTGATGTTATAATGAGCTCCACTCTTCTGGGAAGATGTTCCGCTAGATTTTATGGAGATTATTTCGGTCACAAGGTGTTAGTAAAGTCAGGTACTGATTTGGATTAGAAGGTGAGGAGGCCTGGGGTGCAGTCAGCATTCAACGTGTTCAATAGGGCTGGAGCTCTAAAGCAGGAGATTGAAAGCAGATCTTCAGGAAGCTGGATTTGTGCACGAGGGCATTGTCATGCTGGAACAGGTTTGGGTCTCCTAGTTCAAGTCAAGCAAATATTTAATGCTCCTGCATTCAAATATACAATTGTGTTCCTCCAACTTTAGAACCAGGTATTGCTGGGAAGTCAGGTGTCCTAAAACTTTTCTCTCTATTGTTTACAGAGAGAATAATTCTCGCTCGTTATAATCATAAATTAGCTACATGATGTGCGAAGATGTGTAACGTTAGCTATAATATGATAACAGGATGGCGTATTTACTTTGATTACAGAATGCACCTGCCTCAGAAAGCTGCCTTCTGATTGGTTCACAGTGTCTAATGAGAAACTAATAGAGCAAAATGCAGCCCTAAGGTGGTCTTTAGAAGAATGTAGCATGTCCCCTACATATGAGAAGAAGATTACAGTCCTGAAAAATGATCACGGTGCAAAGAGGTCGCACGTCCGCAAAGAAAATCTTAACTGTTATTTTGTTTGTGTCACGTATCAAGTTCACGTGACAGGAAAGGACAGGATGTTCAGGTTCCTCTAAAAGCTTCTCCAACATCAGTTCCAGCACTTCAGACCCAGCAGTGCTCACATAAAGAGAGTCTGGAGCTTTTATTTTCACTTCAGAGTGGATTTCCTTACATATACATATATACCCTGCTAGAAGAGGGCCAGAACCTGAAGCACATTAAATAAGACATCAGGAACAGAGACATGGAGACATCCACAGAGAAAGACATAGAGAGGGAGAGAGAGAGAGAGAGAGAGAGAGAGAGAGAGAGAGAGAGAGAGAGAGAAAGAGAGAAAAAGCCTTTTGGATACAACAGAAAAAAAGAAAAACCACAGAGTCCATTTTCATTGATTTCTCAGTGAAGCCCAAACAAAAGCTGCTTCACTCTTCCATCTGCCCACCAAATGAAAGGCAGATTCACTCCTTCAGTGCTAAAAGCATCTTCATTCACCTCTCTAGAGTGAATCCTAATGTTGCAGACCGTCCCCAGCCTGACAGGCCCTATAAAGAGCCTGGGTTTCTGCATTTCACTCGACAGCAGAAAAGCAGCAGAGCTTCAGAAGAACATCAGCTTGAGCCCTACCAAATCTGTCTTCTTTCAACTCAATCTACATCAAGGCATGCAAAAGTTTGGAGGAAATCTCAGATCTTCCTGTCATGGCTTGTAGATAAATTGCTCTAAAATCAAGGTGTTTATTATACTGGTGAAAAATGGGATAATGTTTCGTTTTTACATAATAAGCTGCAAATCAGATCATTCAAGCCAAACGATTCACATGATTCAGAATAAAATGATTCACATGATTTAGAATTAAATGAATAACATGATTCAGAATGAATTGAATTACATGATTCAGAATAAAACGATTCACATGATTCAAAATAAATCGAATCACATAATTCAGAATTAAATGAATAACATGATTCAGAATTAATCGAATCACATGATTCAGAATGAAACGAATCACATGATTCAGAAGTAAATGATTCACATGATTCAGAATGAAAGGATTCACATGATTCAGAATAAATCGAATCACATGATTCAGAATGAAACGAATCACATGATTCAGAATGAAACGAATCACATGATTCAGAATGAAACGATTCACATGGTTCAGAATGAAACGAATCACATGATTCAGATTGAAATTGTTTACATGATTCAGATCTAATCGCTGCATTATTTCAGTTTATTTAGAATTGATCACTTTTTCAGAGCGAAACCTTTCACTTTGAATTCAACAGGAACAAAATAATAATAATAAAAATCAACAAGATGTTGTGGTGTAAGAGGAATAAAACACTTGTCTATGTGCCTCCACAGGAAAACTTCAGCGTGTTAACAGTAACTTTTAAACACATTTCTAAGAATCAGAGACAGTATTTGTGTAGATTTGTTTGGATGGAAAAGTCCTCCAAGCTCAGCATATTCTTCTGAATCTATTCCTCATGCTTGATATTAAGGACTCTCAGGAGCTCCACAAACACCAGCAGGGAAAATGATTACATCGGATGTAGCCTGTTATTGCTGACACCGACGTGAGGGACAATTTTACAGCGTGTTGCAATACCTTTACATTTACATGCACGCTTTAATGCTACGGGGGAAAGTAAACGTCTGGGAGAGAAAAGAGCGCATTAATAACGGACCCTGGTCTCGGCAGAAGTCTCGGCGGATTAACAAAGTTTATGTTAACGTGTGGAAAAATGTACGTTTATAATAATAAGATATTTGCCAGAAAGCAGAGAAATGGAACATCAGTAGCGTTTTTATTTAATAATGACCTGAAAAAAGTTCCACTACTTGTTATAAGGCTACATATCTAATACATTTATCTTAATCATAGCAATACGTATGGGAATGTATTCAATCTACTTCACATTTTTCCTGTGAAAAAAGTTCTTGTCGACCGGAGTATTTAAAAACTCGTTCCTTACCCGAGCTTGGGGCAGTGTGAGTCCTGCCCTAATAGATCGCTTCTAATGTGCAATTGCAATACCCAGTATGACCACTAGGTAACTCTATGTAGTCTAAACCTTATTTTCAAACACACACACACACACACACTAATTTTTCATTAAACGTGTAAATATAAAGAATCCATGACCGATATTCTCCTCTTTCATGCATAACAATTAAAAGTGATGATATATGTGTGTTTTGTGTTTATCTGGAGAAATATTTGCGTTGAGAACCCTTGAACCTTTCACAGCGTCCACTCTTGGTACGGAAAATGATTTTCTATAAATGTAATGGGGTCGCGATGTTACGACACGCCGCAACACTCCGAAGAGGTGAAGTCTACCAGATCCAACACTTCCTGTTTTAATGCTGATGCTCAGCCCCAGGATCCATTAGTGAAATTCTCTGGGGTCGAGGCTACTGCCGAAATCTCACTCCTGCATTATAACACTACACACACACACACACACACACACACACACACACACACACACACACACACACAGTATAATAGACCTGTAATAATAAGATATAACATAGAGAGATTTATATGTATATATATATATATAACCTTCTGTAGCACATTATGATGGAAATGATCGCATAAAAAAGCAGTGATTACACGCACAGAACTGACAGGTCAGGTGACTCCATACTGCTACGATACTGTGTGTGTGTGTGTGTGTGTGTGTGTGTGTGTGTGTGTATACACCCATCAGGAATAACATTCTGACATGAGTGATTATAACATGATTATCTTCCATCATGGCACCTGTTAGTGGGTGGATTTATTTATTTATTTATTATGCAGCAGGTGAACATTTTGTTCTTCAAGTTGATCTTAGAAGCAGGAAAATGGGCGAGCGTAAGGATTTGAGTGAGTTTGACTTTTTTTTTTTTTTTTTTTCAATGAATTGAGACGTCTAGACAACTGGGTCTGAGCATCTCCAAAACTGCAGCATCTTGTGAGATGTTCCCGGGCTGTGGTGGTAAGTATTTATCAAAAAGTGCTCCAAGAAAGGAACAGTGGTGGACCAGGGACAGGTTTGTGGGCAGCCGAGGCTCATTAAAGCACGTGAGGCTGGAGTGAAGGGTGGACCATGTGGTCCGATCCAACAGACGAGCTCCTGTAGCTCAAACCGCTGAAGATGTTCATGCTGTTAATGCTTTGGACTGTTTTAGCAGTAAAAGTGGACCAACACAATATTAGGCAGGTGCTCATAATGTTATGCCTGATTTTTATATACATACAGTACATACATACATACAGTCTGAGTGTGGATATGCCGGTGAACACACATCTCCCCCTAGTGGCGTTACTGAAACCTGCATCTCACTCCTTTTTGCATCTATTTTCATAATGAAAATATTTTCAAATTAAGTCATTCATTCTACACGTTCTGTGCTGTTAAAAAAAAATCTGCATTTTCTAAAGATGTATATCTGTATATATTTCTTTTTTTTTTATTTTTTTTTTTTTACAAAACATTTACACAAAAATGTCACAATCTTCTTCTTTGCCCAGAATCCTCATAGTTACAGAGTTACAGAGTTATATGCTCTTAATATATCATTCACACAAATCTTAATACATTTAAATTTCTATTTTCCCATTCTGTAACTATTCCACTGCGAATTTCTACGTTTTCAAAAGGGGAATGTCTGAGGGCGGAGCCTAGTGGGGGGGAGGAGCTGTGTATTTAAATCCCTGGACGTATGTGAGGTCATGACCTTGTTAGCATCTTAGCATAACTCTAGTCCAACGCCTTTAATGCCTCTTATCACAGAGCTGTGCTTAAAAAAAGCTGAACAAAATCTATTTCTCCCACAAAACAGCAAGTCCCAAATTTACGACGTATTCTAATTACAGAACGCCATGTCGTTATTATTATTTGTTTACAGTTAATCCTGTCCTGTGTGTGATCTTAGTTCCCGCTCTCACTTTGAACAGCTTGTCATGTTCCAGAGAAAGTGCCACGAGGCGTAAAAACCAAACCAATCGCTATGAGAGTCGCTATAAATGAGCCGTTGCTATGGAAATGATCACGTATTTGTTTAGAATAAACCCGAACTAAAGTCTGAGCTGCTGTTCAAGAAAATTAATCAACACCTTCTCTCCTGAACAATCGCAATCCAGAACTCCAAAAAAACCTCTGTTGCTTTTATCCAAAGGTTACATGTAAAGGTTATATATATTTCTGACAAACGTCTACACAAGTGTGTGTGTGTGTGTGTGTGTGTGTGTGTGTGTGTGTGTGTGTGTTATTTTTAGCTCATGGTTTGGTTTCTGAGGCTGGAGGGTGTCATTACTCCACCCGCCCCCACCACCACCCCCACCCCCAATCCTCCATTAACGTTATATTACTGCTGCTGCTGGAACGGTGAGAATTTATGAATCTGAATCGTAAATGTGAACGCTCCTGAGATGATGAGATTTTTTACACCAGCACAAGATGTCCGACATTACAGCGTTCCTGTTTACACAGCGTTTCCTTTTTTTTTTTCCTGAAGTCACGAATGAATCTGAAAATACAGTCATGACGCCTCTGTACTGTAACTGCAGTAGACGTCTATGTTTTTTACACTGTATGGCCAAAAGTTTGTGGACACCTGACTATCAGTGCTATTTGCCACATGTAGTCTCCATTTTCTCTTATAATGAGCTCCACTCTTCTGGAAAGATGTTGCACTAGATTTTGTGGAAATTCCTTCAACCACAAGGATGTTAATAAAGGTTTAGAGCTCTATAGCAGGAGAACTTAAACACACCCCCAACCTATGGAAAGCAGATCTTAATGGAGCTAGCTTTGTGCACAGGAACATTTTCATGCTCGAACAGGTTTGGGTCTTCTAGTTCAAGTGATTGTGAAGCTCCACCTTTGTGCTATAAGATTAGGTTAAGATCCATATATGCCTGGATGTCCCAATACTTTTTGGATGTCCCAATACTTTTGGCAAGCAGGCTGAGTACCAAGAGTTAGTTTAGGAGTGTAGAAGGCAGGGCTGGAAACCTTCTTGTGAGCGGTTGGGCTGTAGAGGTTTTGCAGGGCGTTCACTCTGCAGTGTACTTACTGTACTAAAAATCACTTAGGAGGCAAAGAGGAAGGCGATTAGAACCTCAACTGAAGCCGCAGAGAAAAGCCACTAGATGGCTTTGGATTAAGATCGCAGAACCGTGGGCAACCCTGGCTGGGTCGCCTGGACGAGGGAGTCTGATTATGAAAGACCCGAAACACCCACTGACCCCAGAATACATCCCTGATGATGTGTCCCAGTGCATCTGCCTGATGTATTTTGTATTATTTGTATTATTTATTATAAGTCTTTGAAACCAGAGGATACTATAATAATACTATAATAATACTATAACTAATATACAGTTTGATTGTGAATTCATGGTTCTTTATTTCTGCACATTTCCGGGATAAAAATGTGCAATAACACACAAGAATATTAAAAATAATATGATAAAATATTGCAGGAACCGTCAGGAACAGAGAATATCAATCACTTCAATAAGTAACAGCATGGTAGAGAGAGTTCATCTACATTAACTAACACACACACACACACACACACACACACACACACACACACACACACACACACACACACAGAGGCATGCTGCTATGATAAGTGGTTGCTGTGTCTCCACGTGGAAGAGAAAAAGCCCATCAAAGTGCACTAAGTGCCTAAAAACTAATCTAGCTCTAAATGGAGCCAATAACCTGCTCTGAAAAAGATTCTTTCTGAAATTGGATATAAAACAACCGATTGATTTTCGGGTTTCTCCGACGTCTCCTTTATGCTCTCCTACAGCAGAATTGGCTTTAAAAACAACCCCAGCCCATATCTCCACCCTCCTCACCTGGTAACCGGCTGAACAACAGGCCGACTGGAATGAACCCCATTTTAACCGACAGAGTCATTTATAAATAATTGATTACAGGGATGAAACTGTGGTGCTGAGCTCAGGACAGATTGATATCTCGCTCCATCAGGGTTGAGGAGAAACAGCTCAGACTACAGAACACCGTGGCATTCTGGGTGGGGAGGTGGGCGTGGCTATAAGATGATGCAGTGTGAGTTTGGGTTAATATTCTGTAGTTGTTCGTATTTGTTTATGTGAGTGTGTGTTTACTGATGTCTGCTGTATCTTAGTGAATATCGGATTATCTATCTGGAAACATCTGTAACAACATAACGAGGTGTAGAGTAAGCAACGAGGTTTAACATGTGTAATGAAATGTGGATTAATAAAGATGTTTAAATGTGTAACGAGGTTTGAAATTAATAAACGAGGTGTGGAATAAGTAACGAGGTGTAGAATGAGTAACGAGGTGTGGAATGAGTAACGAGGTGTGGAGTGAGTAACGAGGTGTGGAGTGAGTAACGAGGTGTAGAATGAGTAACAAGGTGTAGAATGAGTAAAGAGGTGTAGAATGAGTAAAGAGGTGTGGAATGAGTAACGAGGTGTGGAGTGAGTAACGAGGTGTGGAATGAGTAACGAGGTGTGGAGTGAGTAACGAGGTGTGGAATGAGTAACGAGGTGTGGAATGAGTAACAAGGTGTAGAATCAGTAACAAGGTGTAGAATGAGTAACGAGGTGTGGAATAAGTAACAAGGTTTGTGGACTGAGTAACAAGGTGTGGAATTAGTAACGAGGTGTGGACTGAGTAACGAGGTGTGGACTGAGTAACGAGGTGTAGAATGAGTAACGAGGTGTGGACTGAGTAACGAGGTGTGGAATGAGTAACAAGGTGTGGAATGAGTAACGAGGTGTGGACTGAGTAACGAGGTGTGGAATGAGTAACGAGGTGTGGAATGAGTAACGAGGTGTGGAGTGAGTAACGAGGTGTGGAATGAGTAACGAGGTGTGGAATGAGTAACGAAGTGTGGAATGAGTAACGAGGTGTGGAGTGAGTAACGAGGTGTGGAATGAGTAACGAGGTGTGGAGTGAGTAACGAGGTGTGGAATGAGTAACGAGGTGTGGAATGAGTAACGAGGTGTGGAATGAGTAACGAGGTGTGGAATGAGTAACGAGGTGTGGAGTGAGTAACGAGGTGTGGAATGAGTAACGAGGTGTGGAGAGAGTAACGAGGTGTGGAATGAGTAACGAGGTGTGGAATGAGTAACGAGGTGTGGAGTGAGTAACGAGGTGTGGAATGAGTAACGAGGTGTAGACTAAGTAACGAAGTGTGGAATGAGTAACGAGGTGTGGAGTGAGTAACGAGGTGTGGAATGAGTAACGAGGTGTGGAGTGAGTAACGAGGTGTGGAATGAGTAACGAGGTGTGGAATGAGAAACGAGGTGTGGAATGAGTAACGAGGTGTGGACTGAGTAGCGAGGTGTGGACTGAGTAACGAGGTGTGCACTGAGTAGCGAGGTGTGGAATGAGTAACGAGGTGTGGAATCAGTAACGAGGTGTGGAATGAGTAACGAGGTGTGGAATGAGAAACGAGGTGTGGAATGAGAAATGAGGTGTGGAATGAGTAACGAGGTGTGGAATGAGTAACGAGGTGTGGAGTGAGTAACGAGGTGTGGAATGAGTAACAAGGTGTGGAATGAGTAACGCGGTGTGGAATGAGTAACGCGGTGTGGAATGAGTAACGCGGTGTGGAATGAGTAACGAGGTGTGGAGTGAGTAACGAGGTGTGGAATGAGTAACGAGGTGTGGAATGAGTAACGAGGTGTGGAATGAGTAACGCGGTGTGGAATGAGTAACGAGGTGTGGAATGAGTAACGAGGTGTGGAATGAGTAACGAGGTGTGGACTAAGTAACGCGGTGTGGAATGAGTAACGAGGGTATTGAATGAGAGACAGCTGGAATGACTGAAAAGAGGTGAAACAAGCAACACAGGAAATATGTAACAGACAGTGAAACTAGTCATCAACATTAGAATGAAAAGTGAGACATAAAACGAGAAATGAAGCATGAAATGAGAAATGAGGTGTGGAATTAGTAGCATTGCAGGGAATGAGTAACAGAGTCAGGGGTCTTGGAGAGAGAAATGGTGTGTGGACTGAGTAATAATCCTGGAGGAAATATTGCCTGGTGAACAGAGTAATGGTCTGTGGAATGAGTAACGGAATGATTCATCAGTAATAACTGTGGAATGAGTATAATGATATAAAACAAGTAACCTTGTGATAAGCAGATGATGGACTGGTGCAATAAACATCACTTCTAGAGTACTGAAGATGCTCAGGCTGACTCGCTAATAATTTATGAATAATTAATGATACAATAGGAGATGCCACGAGGGTCTGGGTTAGGAAAACATTATGATGTGATGGAGGATAGCAGGATTTCCATCAGGCAGGACCTGCTGCTCTTACCCTGAGCTTAGTGTCAGACCTTTGTGGGTTGCAAATGAGAGCGAGTCGTGATCTTAGCCTCCCGTCTGGCGCTAATTAGGGCCCATTAGTAACCCAGAGGCAGCGTCCTCACCCACTGCTCTGTTTCTGCTGTAACGAGAGAAGGTCGTTTTCTTCAGCCCTAAATTATGTAGGGTCATAAAGAGAACATGCCTTATTAATATGGAGAAGCTGAAATAGGCCGGGTTTAGTATTTACGATCCGGCAGCACCAGACTCAGAACAGTGTGTCTGGCCACAAAGTTGTTTGTTCACCGAGACTAAATTATTTTGTGCAGCTCTGCACTGGTACAGTCTGATAGCACAGGTCCGATTTTTTTATTTATTACCGGAGTTTGTTATTTAGTAAAGTTCTCAAAAGTTTCTTCGAGTCACAGTGAAGGAGGTGGAGATAATGTGACTTTAGGGAGGTGTGGCTTTTAGCCTAACTAGAACCAGTGGAGGATTCATGGTCTATGTGACTGTTAGTCTCTGGCCTAATGTGATTTCCGTTTATGTAAAGAAGGTGTGGCCTCTGTGGCCCAGTGAAGGAGGTGTGGCCACTGTTAGTTTTACTCTGAGGGAGGTGTGGCCTATATGACTTAAGGCCCAGTGAAAAAATTGTGGCGTATATGATGGTCATGCCTATTAAAGGAGGTGTGGCCTATGTGTCAACCAGGCCAAGTAAAATGGGTGTGGCCTATATGATGATCACACCTAATAAAGGAGGTGTGTTCTATGTGTCAGCCATACCCAGTAAAATGGTTGTGGCCTACGTAACTTTCTGACCAAGTAAAGAAGCTTGGCCCATATAATAGACATGCCCAATGAAGGAGGTGTGGCCTATGTGCGAATCAGCCCTAGTAAAGTGGCTGTGGCCTATGATTGTTACATCAATTAAAGAAGGTGTGGCCTATGTGTCAATCAGACCCTGTAAAGTGGGTGTGGCTTATAACTGTTACAATAAATGAAGGAGGTGTGACCTATGTGTCAATCAGGCCCATTGAAAAAATGTGGCTTACTGTATATGATGGTCTAGCCCAAAAAAAAGGAGGTGTGGCCTATGTGCCAACCATACCCAGTAAAGTAGGTGTTTCCTATATGATGGTCATGCACAACGAAGGAGGCGTGGTCTATGTGACTGTCAGGCCCAGTGAAAGAGGCGTGGTTTATATGATTATTAGTCTCTGTAAAAGGTGTGGCTTATAACTGTTACAATAAATGAAGGAGGTGTGACCTATGTGTCAATCAGGCCCATTGAAAAAATGTGGCTTACTGTATATGATGGTCTAGCCCAAAAAAAAGGAGGTGTGGCCTATGTGCCAACCATACCCAGTAAAGTAGGTGTTTCCTATATGATGGTCATGCACAACGAAGTAGGCGTGGTCTATGTGACTGTCAGGCCAAGTGAAAGAGGCGTGGTTTATATGATTATTAGTCTCTGTAAAAAAAAAAAAAAGTGGCTTATGTAATTGTTAATCTTAGTGAAGAAGGTGTGGTCACAGTGAGTGTCAAACCCCAGGAGGTGTGGTCTATGTGTCTGTCAGGCCCAGTGAAGAAGGTGTGGCCTGTGTGAGTGTCAGATTGTGTTATTTTGAACTAAATCGAGCTCATCTCAAAGTTTCCCTCTGCAGAACATTTCACAGCACTAAATAATGAGTTCTCAGCTCCGTAGACACTTATCACGCAGAAATGTAGGATTTTAATTAGAGTGTAAGACGAAGTGTGGCGTCAGCACTAAACAGGAACGAGATTAAAGCTGAATCGTCAGTGTGCAACAGTGCACGGAAATGTATTCGCTTCTGGAGGCTAAAAGCATAAAGCATCGCTCGAAACAGCTGAATCATTAGGACCAGATCCTGTTCTGTCTCCTACAAGGATAAAAACATGATTGTCTTGCTGTATCGATTGAACGCGGCAGGTCAGAACACGTTAAATCCTCCGGGAGTAGAATTCACACTCCTGCAGTCTGGAAGTGACACGATCACAGAGAGGCAGCGAAGCGTTCAGCATCCTCCTGGACATGGTATGGAATTTATATTCTACTGAACATGAGGGTTTTATCACACGCTCGACTGATGTTTACAATTTTATTTATTAAACATTCCCACATGGTATTTTTTATCCATACAGTTAGATTTAACATTCTCAAAGATTCACATTGTTCCTTAACCAGCTTGTTATTTTTTTTATTTACTGTTTTTGGTAAAAAATCTAAATCAAAATCACAAAATGTCTCAGTTGCAACTTTACCTCTGACTGTTACAAAGTGCTAAAACTGGAGACTCCTTCCTTATATGGGACATGAACAACTGTGCACTTGAGGAGAAGCTCACTGTATCACTGTATCCTATAGGCTCCTGTGAATGTGCTGTTGCTATAGAAACACAGATATATATATATATATA
>MU580030.1:4577785-4592785 GCA_024362625.1 Silurus asotus
TTAATAATAATAATAATAATAATAATAATAATAATAATAATAATAATATTTAAAGCTGCATAATCAGTTTTTATTTTATTGTAATAAATATTTTATGTTTTATTCAGTTTCATGGGCAATTCTACACTAATGACCATGATTACGATCACACTGGAAACAGGAAACTAATTATAAGTGTGTGTGTGTGTGTGTGTGTGTGTGTGTGTGTGTGTGTGTGTGTGTGTGTGTGTGTGTGTGTGAGGGGTATTAGCGTGAGAGTTTAATCAGCAGCTCCTGTTGGTTTAATAGCGAATTGAGTCGCTTCCCCCGGAGCTTCATTACACCGACGGCAGATCGCTACGCTTTATTAACACACTCTTCCTTCGTAAAGAGCAGAATAATAATACGAACAAAACGCTTCCTTTCACCAACACCTCATTACCAGTTCTTTTCAAAAAGCATGACAGAGGGAATTATGGGTAGTTCTATAACGCTAACTAACAAACATTGCGTTCAGCGGGTTCTTATTGAAGTTCCTGAAACGGTGGGATTGGTGGAGTGTGAAACTAAACGAAAGGCATGAACGAGTGTTGGGTGTTAGGAGGGAGGAGTGGAAAACGTCAGTCAGGAGCATTGAAGAAAATTCAATTCTGGAATCCCTGCAAATTATTTCCAATAGATGATTATTGTGTGCAGGAAGCAGCACAGCGCAGGTTTGGGTTACAGTTTCTATCCAATCAGATTTCAGTCGTCATCAACCCTCACGCCTTGCAAACTATCTCTCTCTCTCTCTCTCTCTCTCTCTCTCTCTCTCTCTCTCTCTCAGGAAATACTTAGTGACTCTCATCATGGTGTTCGGTGTTTTCCTTCACCTCCACCGAGACGTCACCTTTAATTAAAAGCAACGCTGCAGTCGGCTGGTGCTGATATTTATATCCCATAGTAATACAGACTCATTTCCCCAACCCTCATGTTCTCGGTGTCTATAAAGTGCACTCCAGCAGGACATTCAGGGTTATGAAACGATCAGGAGCAGGTCCTAAAGCCGCAGGACATCCCGACTCTTAATCAGCCTTACTGCCGCTAGCGAGGACTCCTGCTGGCTCGCTCGGAGAAATGGAGTCATAAAAAAAACAGAACCACTTGTAATGAGCTTTTACGCCCAAATAAACAAAGCACCGATGGCGAAGGTTAGCGAGCTGCTGGTGTGAGGAGAGCGTGACATGAACACGTACGACGTGGACACGTAGACAAACGTAAAGCCTCGTTATTTACATTGATTCGGCTTAGCAGGTTCTGACCTTTTTACTCGTTTCTGGAATCGATTTCAATTGCTCAGGCCAAAAGTATTGAGACAACCCACATTTCCAGCTGTATACTTAGTCGAATTGTGTTCTTGAGACACAAAACCTTCTTTAACTAGGAGACCCAAACCTGTTTCAGCATGACAATGATCCTGTGCACCTTCAAATATCTGCTTTATATGGGCTGGAGTGAAGGTTTTTCTGCTCTGTAGCTCTGAATTCAACTCTGTTAAACCCCTTTTGGGATGAATGTCAAAAAATCTCCATAAGCACAAGCCAAAATCTAGTGGAACATCTTCCCTGAAGAGTGGAGCTTATTATAACAGCAGATTGGGACTAGATGTGGAATGAGATTGAGAGACTCAAATAGAGATGCTCAGGTGTGGTTCTGATATGTTCTCTTTTTCAATAGAAAAAAAAAAAAAACACTTGCTGGAATTTAACAAAGAGACTTTTTAACGTCTGGATGTCCTCCTGTATATTCTGATTGATAGAACATGAGGCTGAAAAACGTATGCGAACTCTTAATATATTCTGCAGTACGATGCGTTTCCTTTATTAAATGTGTAGTGGGAATTTAAAACGCTGTGTAATTGTTTACTTTTTTGATGTAATCACCTGCATGTTGTTGGGTAGGAACCATTCCATTTTCAGTTTTAACACACACACACACACACACACACACACACACACACACACACACACACACACACACACACCAGTTTCTCATCACAGCCAAAGCAAGTGATAGAATTTTATCGGCCTGCTGTTTACCTCGGAGGTCTCGCTCATCCTGCTGCAGCGCCAGAATAATCTCCTGACACATGACACAGTCTCAAGAGCGACACACACACACACACACACACACACACATACACACACACCAGTATCTCATCATGGCCAAAGCAAGTGATAGAATTTTATCGGCCTGCTGTTTACCTCGGAGGTCTCGCTCATCCTGCTGCAGCGCCAGAATAATCTCCTGACACACGACACAGTCTTAAGAGCGACACACACACACACACACACACACACATACACACACACACACCTGGAACAGAGGTGTGGTATAACAGCAGTGTTAAGGTAAACCACTTAACAATGTTAGGCATGTTTCAGTTTGCAAAAAAATATTCTTGGAAGATGTTCCACTAGATCTTGTGGAGATTCTTTCATCTACACAAAGTAAAGTCAGGTAGTGATGTAGGTGAGAAGGTGAGGAGGCCTGGGGTGCAGTCAGCGTTCACATTCATCCCAGACATGTTCAATAGAGTTTATAGCTCTACAGCAGGAGATCTTCCACACACTTCCAACCCATGTACAGCAGATCTTCTTTGTGCACAGGGGCATTGTCATGCTGGAGCAGGTTTGGGTCTTAAAGTTAAAGTTCTGGAAAAGTCAGATGTCCCAATACTTTTGACAATATAATGTACTTTTCCAGAACATTGATCTTTAGATTCCATAGCCCTGTTTGTTTGCTCATGTTCTCAGGCATGCTCTTCCAGGAACAGGAGCATTTATACCAAGGTCACATGACCCTCATGATCCAGAGCCTTGTCTTTGTTTAGCCAATCACATGACTCACAGTGCAAAATGTTTCATTTGTAAATTTGTTACTTTGTTGTGGATGTTGTGTGTGTGTGTGTGTGTGTGTGTGTGTGTGTGTGTGTGTTATTTTGCTGTGTATCGCATGTTGGCACTCAGAGTGTATCAGCAACAGTTTCTTCAGGTTTCCTGGTCGCTTGGCAACAAACATTGAGCTCAGAGCTTCTGGGAGATCAGACAAAATCTTTAATTATTCAGTTGTGGTTTGAGGAGCGAATGTCAGCGTGTAGAAGAGAGGAAGATCTCAGAAGACTTTGCACTAGAAGACCAAAGATCTGAAAGATGATATCTACTTCACAAAGCCTCAATACAATCATTCATTCATCTCCAGTGGCCAAGGTCACGATGGATCCTGAGTTTTTCTCGGGAATAGATCCAGTGTAAGGCGGGAATTATTTATTTATTTATTTATTTATTTTGTTTCAGTTTACAATGGCTTTTATTTTTTTCCCTGATGTGAATTTCCTCCACTCAATTTTTCTGCTTGTTTATTGATTATTGCTTGTTTTCCTTGTTTATTCATTTGTTTGGTACATTTTTTTTTTATTTTTTAACAGAATAAATTAATTTTTACATGTATGTTTGTAAAATGCATGATTCCTTTTTTATTATTTTTTTATGATGAAATTGTAGTTTTACTTATTATTTATTCATTTTCTCTTCATGTTTCTGTTTCATTTTCTCAATAATTCATTTTTCATGTTTTGTTTATTGAAAAAATTTTATTTTTAATTTTCAAATATTATAAATATTATTTATAAATATATCTTTGTATTTATTATTATTATGATTATTTATAGACACAAATCCTGGGGTCCATAAAAAAATATACTGAATGGAAACAAGAAGCAGGTGAACCCAAAGCTCAGAGCAGGAACTCTATGAAGAACAATGTGGTTCTCCTTCAGGTGTGTGTGTGTCAAATCAAATCAAATCAAATCAAATCAAATCAAATCAAATCAAATCAAACTTTATTTGTCACATACACATACATACAGAGTACAACATGCAGTGAAATGCTTTGTGTGTGTGTGTGTGTGTGTGTGTGTGTGTGTGTGTGTGTGTATATTGATCTCACCACTCATTCAGATGCAGCATGAAGTGATTAGTCGGTGAAGCTTCGCTCTCATCAGCCCACACACACCACATGGTAATGTTAGCAAACATGTTGATGATTAGCCATTAGTGAGATAGCAGCTGTGTGTATGACAGGATGCCGTTAGCCATCAAAACACACACACACACACACACACACACACACACACACACACACACACACACACACACAGATTTTTTACACTTTTAAAAAATCTTAATTTTAAGAAAATAAATGTTTGTGTGTCTGTGTGTGTGTGTGTGTGTGTGTGTGTGTGTGTGTGATATAATTGATTCACATGATAATTAGTGGATAAATTGGTAACGAATGTAACAAGTAAAATAATTGCAATTTGTCTTAAATAAACATCCAACATGACAAAAAAACAAACAAACGTGTGAAACAAAAAAAAAAGTGTGAATTTGTTTGGACGTGGAGAAAACCTGAGCAAATATGCAGACGTTTTCGTTTTCTGTCTTTTCCAGTGGAGATACGTTTAGCTTTATCTTTTAGCTCCACACATGCTGCATGTAAAAACCCCCTTATTAAAGATGCTTATCGCAGGAACAGCGCGCGCGCGTGTGTGTGTGTGTGTGTGTGTGTGTGTGTGTGTTCACGTTCACGGTGACCCCTGTGCCGATGTTAAATTAGAACACGATTAAGTGATCTGAGGTTCACAGAGAACCTTCAGTATTGATTTCCTTTTATTGGAAATAATTTTTTGATTTTAGGATTTGGATTTTGAACGCTAATGCTAATGCTAATGCTAACGCTATGCTACGTTTCACGTCTGTAGTGAACAGATGCTAATTAATGCTAGTAGCTTGCTAAATACTAAAAACAGCTATATGTGACTGTCCTGTCCTCTAGTCCTGAACTAACTCTGATCCCAATTTTAAACGTAACCTCAATCCTAAATCCTGTTTTAACTATAGCCCAAATTCTAGCCCCTAGCCTAACCCTTACCTGAACCATGACCCCATCTAAACTCTAACTTTTAACCCAAACCCTAATCCCAGTTCTTTCCCTATCCTAACCCTAATTTTAATGCTAACACTAACCTCAATGTAAACCTAACTCTAATCCTAACCCTAACACCAATCATAACTTTAACCAAAACTAATTCTAATTCTTAACCGAATCCTAACCTCAATAATAAGATTAATTTTAATTCCAATCCTAACTTTAACCCTAAACATAATCCTAATTCTAACTCGAATCATAACCTAACACTAACCCTAATCCCAATCCTAACCCCATTCCCAATCCTAACCCTAACCCAAATCATAATCCTGATTCTACTCCTAATCTTAAGCGAATTTTAGAGCATTGCGTTGCCATGGTATTAGTATCGTATCGGGTTGCCAGTCCTCTTCACAGCAGTTCTCCAAATAAATTGTGCATGCTGAAAGTAAAGTGTGAGCGAACCTTAATGTGCTCAGGATGAATAATCTCAGGTGGTGAAGTCAACGTTCTTCACAGGCTGATTCATATTCTGGAGGTGTCAGTGTGAGGCGAGGGTAAGAAGGCGTATCTAATGCCACAGTGCAGCTCTCCTGCCCCGAAGCACTGTCATATAATGAAAAAAAAGGGAGTTCACACGGTTCAGGAGTCTTCTGCTGTTATCCTCCAGCGTGATGCTCACGTGATGCTCCTGATTGTGTTGTGGCATCAGGTGGTTTCTAAAGGATGCTGGAGAAGAATGTAGAGTGTGTGGCGTGATGTTGAAGATGATTGGACTCGGATCAGCATGGAGAAATTACCAGCTGTGTTTTAAAAGACAGAACGCGACCGTGTGACCTGTGTTTCACGGCCCATTGGCTGTGCTCCTGATAGACATGACCGCATGGTCTCAAACACAGTGTGTGTGTGTGTGTGTGTGTGTGTGTGTGTGTGTGTGTGTGTGTGTGTGTGTGTGTGTGTGTGTGTGCAGTCCATTAAACACAGGGAAGGATGAGAAATATAGCGTAGTGTGTGTGTGAGTGTAGTACTGAAGCTGCTTGTTTTTCCTCCACTGCACATCCTGAAGCAGTTTATTTACTTTACAGCACAGAAATGATGCACAATTATATCAAAATTAACCACAATCATTACCATAAAAAGCTTCTGTTTATTAATATCAATACACAGAGGGAAAGAAGGAGATTTGAAACATAACTTCCATATACAGAAATACATGTTTTATTTATTTATATTTTGCCCAGAAACAAACCAAATCATCCAGTGGACCATAATTACATGTGTGATTAAAGAAAATTAATAATTTACCAGGAGTTTCTGATAAATTCTTAATTTAAACATATTATATACATATGGGATTAGAGTTAGGATTAGATTTATATTCAGGATTAGAGTTAGTGTTGGGATTTAAATTAGGTTCCGATTAGAGTTAGGGTTAGGACTGGAGTTTAGGATTGGATTAAGGATTAGGATTGGAGTTAGGGTTAGAATTTGAGTTAGGGTTAGAGTTAAGGTTAGGATCAGAGTTAGGATTAGAATTGGAGTTAGGATTAGGATTGGAGTTAGAATTAGGATTTTTGAGTTAGGATTAGAATTGGAGTTAGGTTTATGATTGGACTTAAGACTGGGATAGGTGTTAGGGTTAGGATTAGGATTGGTGTTTAGAAGTGGGATAGGTGTTAGGGTTAGGATTAGGATTGGTGTTCAGAAGTTGGATTGGTGTTAGGGTGAGGATTAGGATTGGTGTTTAAAAGTGGGATTGGTGTTAGGGTTAGGATTAGGATTAGGATTGGTGTTTAGAAGTGGGATTGGTGTTAGGGTTAGGATTAGGATTAGGATTGGTGTTTAGAAGTGGGATTGGTGTTTTTTGTGCAGCATGTTAATATTTTCTGGATAAGAGAGTAATTTTTGTCAGGATCGAGTTGCAGATTTTTCTCCTCTGAATTGATTTTCTTGCATCACATTACATCAGAAAGCAGGTCAGCCAACTCGGCACTGTGACCAATGATGTAAACACAGCGAAGGGACAAACATGAGAAGGAGTCGATACGGCCGGTTCGATAACGTCTCACAGCAGCAGCAGAACTTGCTGTAAGAAATTGGAAATAGGTGGCGCTGCAGGAGATGAAGAACTCTGAGTCACAGATAAACATGGTTGCTTTTATAATTACTACTATCACTCTAGGACCCACTATTAGGGTTCTAGACTGATACTTAACAGCTTCTTACATCAAGAGTCTGATTCACAGATTCCACCAGAGGAACCTCCACCAGGAATTCCCCCTGTGGGAAAAACTCTCATACCATTCTTCTTTCCACAGAAGCACAAGAACATTTTAATGATCTAAGGCTAACTGTCTTCCCCAGTCTTTTCTCTTGAAGCTCACTATCATGTCTCACAGAGGACCATGTTCCTCTTTAAGTTCCTCTGAAATTTACTTACAGGGGATGGAAAAAAGGAATGAGAAAGGTAAGAAATGGGGCAAGAGAATAAGGAGAGGAGATTTAGAAGAATGAGGAGGAGGAAAAGAAGAAGGACATGATGATGAGAATGAGAAGGTTTGGAGGAGGAAGAGAAGGGTTGGTAGAAGGATAAAAAATATGAGAAGAAGGAGAAGAACAAGGAGAAGAAGGAGAAGATGATGTAGGAGGAAAAAAAAGAGTGGGAGAAAAAGAAGAGCAAAGAGGAGAAGAACTGCAAAGTGGAAAAGAAGAAGGAGGAGAAGGAAGAGAAGAAAGCTTTTATCCTGCTGTAACTCTAAAACGTGTCACAGCTCAAATAATCCCCTGAATATGAATCGGTCTTCAGTGTGGTACTGTGGTGAGTAAAACGCTGTGCAGTTTCCTGCGCCGTCCTGTTCAGCGTTACAGGAAGAGACAGGAAGTGACACGAGGTGAAATCGATGTCTGTGTCGTGTCCTGGTTTACCTTCAGAATCTGAACAGTTGTGTAGAAGCTCAGCGTTCGAGATGCAGCACACGGACCTGGTGCTTCCTCTGTCCTGTCCACATCCACACAGTGTATTAGTGCTGACGCTCTATAAATCTCTCCACACTCGGCTTTTTCATTTCCTGCTCCGCTGCACACAACACATCAGCGCAGAGGCGTCCCAAATATCCTCCTGCTGTAAACAACAACAACAACAACAACAACAACAACACGTTGTGCTGCAGGAACCACAACTGACCAGAGATGCTTATGCGTTGCTGTCAATCAAGTCTGTCTCCTTAAAATTAAAATTAAAACTATAATTAGGACCAGGATCAAGAGCAAGACTAGGATCAGGATCAGAATCATAAGCAGGATTAGAATAAGGACCGGGATTACAATCTGGATATAATAATAAGATTAGGCCTAGGATCAAGATCAAGACTAGGACTGGGAGCAGGATCATGAGAAGAATTAGAATAAGGACCAGGATTAAGATTAGAAACAGAAAAAAAAATTTATTAGAATCAAAACCAGTGCCAGAATCAGGATTAGGACCAGGGTCATTATGAGTATCAGGACCAGACACAAGAACATTATTAGAAGTAAGACTGGGATCATAATCAGTATTAAATTCAAGACCAGGGTTAGGACCAGGACCTCTACTAAGATTAGTATTAGTACTAGGTTTAGGATCAGGATCAGGCCCAGGACAGATTTGATGTGACAGATTTTGTGAACTAAACAGTTGAACAAACCACATTGAAGAAATAATTACAATGTGGTATCAGAACGGCGTCTAGACGTCTAGCCGTGGTCATAGTAATTAGGACAGCATGGTTTTGTATCTCAGTTCGATAATATTTTCTAAAAATGAATAATGTAGATGAGGTAATAAATGTAACTTGCTTGTTAGCTGAGCGAAAGACAACATCAAAGTGATGGTGATATTTTTTTTCTATAAACTGGTTTTAAAAATAACTTCAGCATCTGAAGTTCACCTCCGAGGTGAAGATAACGTGAGGAGAAGTTTTATATTTAGCTGCATTTTATTTCCTGCTCTGGGAGAGAAAACACAATTAAACTGGTGTGAGAATTTATGAGTGAAGGCAAGAAACACACTTACACACACACACACACACACACACACACACACACACACACACACACACACACACACACACACCAGACTCGGTGTATATGAAGGGCACAATGCTGTAGGAAAGAAACGAGGTCATACAAGAACAGTGTGAATGTGTGTGGGTGTGTGTGTGTGTGTGTGTGTGTGTGTGTGTGTGTGTGTGTGTGTGTGTGTGTCTCCCAGGCGATGAAGAAAGATGTTAGTGCGAAAAATTTCAGCCTGCTATCTACAGCCTCCCTCGATCCCAACATCAATATCCATGAGCGCTTCCATCTCACGCTATAAATACACAACACGCCACTGGAGAGACAGAGATCAGCCGGACACACCATCTGTCACACACACACACACACACACACACACACACACACACACACACACACACACACAGTAATACCACCAACTAACGCATAGGCCAAGACACATTCACTCCCTCAGCTATAGAAATATAGTGTGTGAGAGCGAGAGAGAAGAAAGAGAGATAAATCGCTCTACAGAAGAATGAAGAGTTGAGGATGAAACCCACAAATTAAAGAACTCTCAAAGAACCTTTTTTTTTCCAAAAGTATGTTCTTTAAAAAAATTTCCTGAGACCCTCAAGAGCTTCTGAAGATTTCTTTAAAAAGTTGGAGATGGAGTTACAGTAGAACGAGTCTGTATTTAATACATAAAGATCCACTGAAGAACCATAAACACATCACTCAAGAACCCATAAAGAACCACTAAAGAACTAATAAAGAACCCAAATAGAACCACTGAAAAACTCATGAACATCAATTGAAGAAACCACAAAGAAACACTGCAGAACCTATAAAGAACCTCTGAGGAACCCATAAAGAAAAAAAAGACCCCATAAAAAGTCACTGAAAAACCCATAAAGAACCTGTTTACTGAAAGTGTCCACGTCAACAACGAGTATTAAAGATTATATGCACAATGAAGAGTTTCTGGTTTTCTGGATCCCACAGAAGCTTTGATCCACCTTTTCTCCAGTGTGAAAATCATTCCTGAGTAATGTCATGAAAATCTGCTGCGTCCTCTTTACGTTTGCCACCTTGAACATCTCGCTTATTAAAAGAGTTCCTCAGGAGTTACATGCAGGTTTCATTCTTTACATAGAACTGCTGAAGAACCCTCTAATGGTTCCTCAATCATTCTGTGGAAAGCTTTATTAAATTGACTGTAGAAGCTTTCAGGAACCACGGAGAACCCTCACGGAACCAGGTTTCTGTTTGAACACTTGAAAAAGTGTTTCTGTTGCTAATTACATTCAATTCACAACCTGGTAATAATTCAATTACATACCAATTTACATAAATTAGAATTAATTTACATGCCAAATTCATACATTATATTAATTTACATGCCAATTAAACACATTATAAATAAACACAAGGAAAATAAAGACCTTCTGCTCTACCACTGTACCGGATCTTCTGTGATTGGGTGAGATTTTTCTCACTCTGCAGTTTTGATACGTCATAAACCCTGGAGTGATGATGTAATGCCTGAAGTGTGAATTGCAGTACAGCACTGCCCCCTGTCCGCCCAGATCTGTTACTGCACCCAATCTCTCTCACACCTGGTATTTTAGAAATAAGGGAAAAAGTAAACAACTAAAAAAATTGTCTTCATGTGTTAATGTCTTCCTGTGTGTGTGTGTGTGTGTGTGTGTGTGTGTGTGTGTGTGTGTGTGTGTGTGTGTGTGTGTGATTGAATTGAATAAACGAGCTCCAGACTATTAATCTATTTAACATTGTTATATAGAAAGTGTGTGTTAGTGTATGCAGTGAAAAGAAAGCTTGTTTTTACTACTTATTTTTACTAAAAAACATAAAACACTAGAAACACCAGATGTTTCCTCACCTTGCTGTGACCTCGCTGTTCAACACACCAGAACCGCATCGCCCTCTGGTGGTCAATCAGCGACATTTTATTTAAATCAATAATTAATAATCAAAATTCTGTTAAATTTACCACAAAAAAACCCACGGATTTTAAACATTAATATTCTTTAGATACCAGCGTCTATTCAGCTCTCAGAACTTCATGAAACTTACTGATTAATAGCTTTAACCCCTTAAAACCTAACACACACACACACACACACACACACACACACACTTGAGACTCATCACTCCACAGCACTTCGTTTCCAGAACCCCTATGGCTGATCTAGATCATGGACAGCAGAAGACTGCATCTCTGCTTTGGTGTCATCAGAACTTTCCTGCAGCTCCGTAAACCTTACAGGAGACTTTGCTTTGTCTTCAAACCCTCCATACAGACGCATCAACATTATTCTTGCTCTTAGAGATTCTGCCCTGACTTTCACAGTTCCTCCTTTTCTGTTTCTCATCTGACAGAGGAAATCATGAGATGGAAATTTAGATTTTGTCTTCTGCATCATAGGCATGAGATATCTGAGATGGTTCTTAAATGCTCATGAATGTTGAACATTAGCACATGGTGAAGAATCAACGGCGTTATATACAGCTCTGGATTTGTTGTTCCTAACGAATTTTCTTCACCTGAATAACGAGTCCTGATGAACCAATTAAAGCGTGACGAGTTACGAACAACAGGGACAGACGTCCAAACTCAAATTACTCTAAAATATTTGTTATTCTAATTAAATTATATGGATGGAATTCGAGGCCCTGAAGCGCCCCCATGTGGTCACCACCGGAAACCACAAATTAGTTTTACAAATTATTTTTATTTTTATTTTAAAGTGAACAAATAAAAGCTTTTACAAATATCACAGTATTTATATTATATTATATAGAAGCCGAATATATACTTCTGCTTTTGCTTCCTCTTCTTCTTCTTTCAACTTCTCCCATTAGTGGTCTCCACAGCAGATCATCTGTCTCCATACCCTCCTGTCCTCTACATCTGCCTCTGTCACACCAACCTGCATGTCTTCCCTCACCACATCCATAAACCTCCTCCCTGGTCTTCCTCTTTTCCTCCTTCCTGGTGCCTTCATCCTCAGCATTCTCCTACTGATAAACCCCATGTCCCTCCTCTGCACATGTCCAAACCATCTTAATCACACCTCCCTCACCTTGTCTCCAAAACGTCCTACATGTGCTGTCCCTCTAATAAACTCATTTCTAATCCTGTCCATCGTCGTCACTCCCAACAAACATCTCAACATCTTCAGCTCTGCTACCTCCAGCTCCACCTCCTGTCTTTTACTCAATGCCACTGTCTCTAATCCATACAACATCTCAGGTCTCACCACAGTCCTATAAACTTTCCCTTTCACTCTCACAGATACTCTTCTATCACAAATCACTCCTGCTATCACTCTTCTCCACCCACTCCACCCTGCCTGCACTCTTTTCTTCACTTCTCTAACACACTCTCCATTACTTTACACTGTTGACCCCAGGTACCTGAACTCCTCCACCTTCTCCACCTCTTTTCCCTGCAACCGCACCCCTCCACTGCCCTCCCTCTCATTCACACACATGAACTCCGTCTTACTTCTACTGACTTTCATTCCTCTTCTCTCCAGCGTGTATCTACACCTCTCCAGGATCTTAAACTGCTCCCTACTCTAACCACAAATCACAATATCATCTGCAAACATCATAGTCCACAGAGACTCCTGTCTGATCTCGTCCTTCAACCTGTCCATCACCACTGCAAACAGGAAAGGGCCCAGTGCAGATCCTTGATGCAGTTCCACCTCCACCTTGAACCAGTCTGTCGTTCCTACTGCACACTTCACTGCTGTCACTCTGTCCTCATACATGTCCTGCACCACCCTCACATACTTCTCTTACACACCAGACTTCCTCATACAGTACCACAACTCCTCTCTCCACCCTGTCGTACGCTTTCTCTAAATCCACAAACACACAATGCAGCTCCTTCTGTCCTTCTCTATACTTCTCCATCAACATCCTCAAAGCAAATAATGCGTCTGTGGTGCTCTTCCTCAGCATGAATCCATATTGCTGCTCACAGATGGTCACCTCTTCTCTCAGCCTGGCTTCCACTACTCTTTCCCAGAACTTCATGGTGTGACTGATCAACTTTATTCCCCTGTAGTTACTGCAAATCTGCACATCTCCTTTATGCTTAAAGATCAGTACCAGCAACCTCCTTCTCCATTCCTCAGGCATCTTCTCACCTTCCAGAATCTCGTTGAACATCCTGGTTAAAAACTCCACTGCATTTCTCCTAAACATCTCCACGCTTCTACCAGCATCTACCGGTTTCACTAATAATAAACATACATTTGCATAAAACATTAATAATTATCCATGCGCATGTTAATTAGAGTATTAACATTATTTTAAGTATTTATTTAAGAAACATGTAGAACAGATACAAATGTGCGATTAGGTTGCCATTAATCATAATTTCACTCATGACAGTCATGAGATTAATTAATAAAACACTTAAATATTTGATCTTTATTGCAGAGTAAAGAGAGAAATAAAACACAGAGTCTCAGCGGTTTCATTTTGTGAGTAATACAACATTTATTGAAGATGAACAGACACAATAATTTTGTGATTGAAAAAAAGAACAAATGAAAAAACAAAAAAGAGCTTTTTTCGGGACTCGGACGTGTGACACGTGTGAACGCTGGATGACTGGTGGAGTTCAGAGAACAGGTGATGAGTCGAATTCATTCAAGCAGAAAATATATACAATTCATTTTCATTCGATTTCTCCAGAACCTGTACGCAGGTTATTTAGTGATGATGATGAGGATGATGAAGATTAAAACAGCCAGAAAAATTGGCGAAAACCTTTTTATTTTTTTTGTTTATCACTAAAACGTGGATACGATATTGGATGAATAAAATGTATAAAAATAAAAAAAGGAAGAAAAAAAGCGAAATATCTACTGGAAATATTACACATTTATATTAATCGGATTTTTCTGTTAAAGTCGTGTCTTTTTTTATCTTTTTTTTTTATATATATATTTATAAAAATCCGTGCAGTCCTGGTTTATCAGCGCAGCGGGTGGATTTGATCGATCGTACTGTACGGCGTTAACGTGACATCGCTCATATATGATTACGGTCTACGCAAAAAAACTAATATAAAAAAATACAACGTGAGGAATTTCGTAATGATTGGATTAATTCCCCCCCTCCGCATTTCCCCTCTGCCCCGGAGTTCGCCGAGGTCGGAAAAAGGTCCTCGTTAACCGAGTTTTACCTGCAAAATCATTGTTTATGCTAAAACTCTTAACCTCGTTAGCGTAATGACTTCCCCTTTTAAACGGATTCTGATCCAATGTACAGAAAAATAAACCTCGTTACCCGAGACGTCAAGAATTCATTTTTTCCCCCAATAATATTTGTGTCAATTAGGCAGAGACGTGACGTTTCCCCGAGAATGAGTCAGGAAAAACCACACACACACACACACACACACACACACACACACACACACACACACACACACACACACACACACACTGTGGAGGCTGTGTACTCAGATCTGGGCTGTGTTTCAGTAACAGTGCACTCTTATCCACTCCATTATTCATATAATAAAACCAGACATAAATGGTGAGGCCAAAAGTATTGGGACACCTGACTTTTCCACCCACACAGGATTCTTCTCAAAGCTGTTCCTACAAAGTTGGAGTCACACAATTGGATCGGACACCTTTGGATGTTTCCTTGACTGAACTCCAGGTACATAAGATGTGAGATGTTCAAAAAAGAAGCACATAAACAGTCCTATGGTCAGGTGTCCACAAACTTTTGGCTGTATGGTTTGTAATAGGGAAGTGTATAAGAACTCTAAAGTGAAACACAGTGCTAACAGTGCTGACATGCAGGTGTGTGTGTGTGTATGTGTGTGTGTGTGTGTGTGTGTGTGTGTGTGTGTGTGTGTGTGTGTGTGTGTGTGTGTTTGTGTGTGTGTGTTTGCATCTTGTGATGTCGGGACGAAGTGCAGGAAGGAGCACACACACACACACACACACACACACACACACACAC
>MU580030.1:4597785-4602785 GCA_024362625.1 Silurus asotus
GGCGTCGTGCTCATACAGCAGCTGCAGAGACGAGGCTGAGACAAGTCAAAGGTCACAACATACTGTTCATGTTCATAACCAATTCATTACACACATACAATCCAACACCCAGAAATCAGTTTATTTTATATTAGTGAATAAAGAACGAGAGGGGGAAGGAGAAATAGAGAGAGGGGGGGGGGGTTCATTCCATCTGTTAATTAAATTGTAATTTTAAAGACTGAATTAATATTTAATATTCCACAATACTTTATTTTAAACCCTGAGATGGACAACTTTCGCTCAGCTGAAAAACCACACACACACACACACACACACACACACACACATATATATATATGCCAGTTAAAAGTTTGAAAAATAATAAGAAACAAGAAAACATGAGGCAAAAATACAAACAAATAAATAAATAAATAAAATCCCTGAAGAAAAAAAAGAAAGAAAGAACAGTGATGCCTTAAAACAAAACAAAAAAAGAAATTGTAATAATTAATAATTAATATTTAATTAAATAATTTAAGATATCTTAAACTATTACTTAAAAAGGGGAAAAAGTGCGAGAAATAAAAAGTCGTGCTGCGTAAACGACGTACATGCTAACGATCCACACTGCTAACGCAAACCAAACACCGAAACGATTGTGTTTAAACCGCGAGTGAATTCACTTAAACACTTATAAATACATTTCAGATGAGTGTTTGAAGTGTTAGCGAAGCGGTCGGATGTTAGCCTCGATGGATCCTGCTAACGTTTATGGTAGAAGGCCGTGGGATTCGCTTAAGATCCAAAAAGCTCTACATTCTCAAGAGAAAAAAACCCTACATCCCCGAGCGGGAGTGATGGATGTGTGTGTTTCAGTCATTTAGGAAGCGCTAATCGAGTCATGCTAGGAATCTATTTGTGCTTTAATGGAGGACGAATCCCCAGATGTTTAAGGGACCAGGATTTTAACTTAATTTGTCCACAAAAAGCCACAGAGCGCTAATCGAATACGCGAGGGTCGCTAATCACTTTCAGGGCCGTAATGACGAACAAAAGGTCACGGAGGACACAGCGGGACGTTTACCTGAAGCGCTGTTTACTACACACACTAGGGGAGATTTATTAGTGCAGAGTTAATGATGATAAAAAAATAAAAAAAACAGAGCTAAATGTAAAGAGCGGAGAAACGACTAGCGCTGGAATAAAGCTGCACTTTTATTCATTTATTTGAAATGTGTACGTTTTATCGTTTTCGTCTCGTCGTAATACATTATGTTTCTATGGCAACAGATAATAGTAAACATGCCGGAGTTTTTGAAGGAGTCTCCAGTGTCGGAGCTTCATATGAGTCAGAGGTGAACTCTTCATGAGATTTGTGCTTTAAAGGAATCAGTGCAACTTTAAACGGATATGAAGTGAGAGACGTTCGTGAATAAAGGAATAAATATCAGCTGCAGGAATTACGCACATCAGTGAGGTGCACATGCAGCATGTGAGCAAAGCCTTGTGAGAAAATGGAACGTGAAGAATCATTACTAATAATTTAGAAGTAATCAGGATTAATGAGAAGTCCAGGCCAAATGTTTTACCACCCCAGCAATCACACCCTTCCTGTGACTGCATGTGGTGGAGTAAGAGAAATAAAGAGTATTCCCGAGAAATCAGGGGAAATCTGGAGAAATCTGAAGTCACCAGGAGTAATTGAAGTGCAATCAAGAGTAATTAAGAGCTTATCTGAAGTTATTAGATGTAATCTTGAATACATTTGAATAATCAGGAGTAAGTTTGAGTAACAAAGGAATAATGTGGAGTAATTTGGTGTATATTGGAGAAATCAGGTCTATTTATAAATAAGGAGCCATTTGGAGCAAGTAGAAGTGATCTTAAATTGTGCAGTATTTGAGGAGTGATGTGGAGTATTTGAGGTGATGTGGAGTATTTGAGGAGTGATGTGGAGTATTTGAGAGGTGATGTGGAGTATTGGAGGTGATGTGGAGTATTTGAGGAGTGATGTGGAGTATTTGAGGAGTGATGTGGAGTATTTGTGGAGTGATGTGGAGTATTTGAGGAGAGATGTGGGGTATTTGAAGAGTGATGTGGAGTATTTGAGGAGTGATGTGGGGTATTTGAAGAGAGATGTGGCGTATTTGAGGAGTGATGTGGAGTATTTGAGGAGTGATGTGGAGTATTTGAGGAGTGATGTGGAGTATTTGAGGAGTGATGTGGAGTATTTGAGAAGTGATGTGGAGTATTTGAGGAGTGATGTGGAGTATTTGTGGAGTGATGTGGAGTATTTGAGAAGTGATGTGGAGTATTTGATAAGAGATGTGGAGTATTTGAGAAGTGATGTGGAGTATTTAAGGAGAGATGTGGAGTATTTGAGAAGTGATGTGGAGTATTTGAGGAGTGATGTGGAGTATTTGAGAAGTGATGTGGAGTATTTGAGGAGTGATGTGGGGTATTTGAGGAGTGATGTGGAGTATTTGAGGAGAGATGTGAAGTATTTGAGGAGTGATGTGGAGTATTTGAGGAGTAATGTGGAGTATTTGAGGAGAGATGTGAAGTATTTGAGGAGTGATGTGGGGTATTTGAGGAGTGACGTGAAGTATTTGAGGAGTAATGTGGAGTATTTGAGGAGTGATGTGGAGTATTTGAGATGTGATGTGGAGTATTTGAGGAGTGATGTGGAGTATTTGAGGAGAGATGTGAAGTATTTGAGGAGTGATGTGGAGTATTTGAGGAGTGATGTGGAGTATTTGCGGAGAGATGTGGAGTATTTGAGGAGAGATATGGAGTATTTGAGGAGTGATGTGAAGTATTTGAGGAGAGATGCGGAGTTTTGGAGAGTGATGTAGAGTATTTGAGGAGTGATGTGGAGTATTTGAGGAAGTTTGCGGAGTTTTGGAGAGTGATGTGGAGTATTTGAGGAGTGATGTGAGGTATTTGATAAGTAATGTGGAGTATTTGAGGAGTGATGTGGAGTATTTGAGGAGTGATGTGGAGTATTTGAGAAGTGATGTGGAGTATTTGAGGAGTGATGTGGAGTATTTGAGAAGTGATGTGGAGTATTTGAGGAGTGATGTGGAGTATTTGAGGAGTGATGTGGAGTATTTGAGAAGTGATGTGGAGTATTTGAGGAGTGATGTGGAGTATTTGAGAAGGGATGTGGAGTATTTGAGGAGTGATGTGGAGTATTTGAGGAGTGATGTGGAGTATTTTAGGAGAGATGTGGAGTATTTTAGGAGTGATGTGGGAGTTTTGGAGAGTGATGTGGAGTATTTGAGGAGTGATGTGGAGTATTTGAGAAGTGATGTGGAGTATTTGAGGAGTGATGTGGAGTATTTGAGGAGTGATGTGGAGTATTTTAGGAGAGATGTGGAGTATTTGAGGAGTGATGTGGAGTATTTGAGAAGTGATGTGGAGTATTTGAGGAGTGATGTGGAGTATTTGAGGAGTGATGTGGGGTATTTGAGGAGTGATGTGGAGTATTTGAGGAGTGATGTGGAGTATTGATGTGAGTACAGTGTGAGGACTGACCGGCTGAGTTGGGTGTGGACGGCGAGTTTGCTTGGCTGCCCTGAGCCGAGGCGCTGGCAGCGTTAACAGCCGTTCTGGCGGCGTACATGTTCGCTTCCTCCTGGAATTTTCCGATGTTTTTCTTGTACCTGATCCGCTTGTTCCCGAACCAGTTGGACACCTAAACACCAACACAACATTTTACACATCACATTTATTTAAACATGATATAAATATACATATAGACTGCAGTAAATCTAGCATTGGGGAAGAAAAATACAAAATATTGTATACATTTAATAAAAAAAAATTGTTTGCTGTCCCCAAAAACAGATCTTTTAAAAACGACTAAATAACTAAACCTGTAATCGTTGTCATATCAAGTGCAAAAAAGTTGGAACATAAAACTGTATAAAAAAAATTATAACAATTAAAATTTTTATTCCTTGTTTTTAATTGAACTGAAAAATTCAGTCACTATTTTAAAAATATATACCTTCATATTTACTGTGAATAAAATGTGCTGAAACAGCATGTATTTAGTTTATTGTTATTTATTAAGGATGAACCTGGGAGACGGTGATGGAACACTTCTTGGCCAGTTCCTCTTTGGCTTCCTCGCTGGGATACGGGTTACTGAGGTGCGAGTAGAAATACTCGTTCAGGATCTCTGTGGCTTGCTTGTTGAAGTTCCGCCGTTTCCGCCTGTCAGAGACATGAGTGAGTGAAGACGCCATATTGAATACGTTAATACGCTGCTAATGTTCATTAATAAAGGAATCTCTTTCTCTTGAAGTGTAGCAGATAAGTGCCAGGTCAGCTTCTCCTTCACTCTATTCACTCTATCCAGCGATTAGTGCTGGATCAAGTGCAGAAGCCAGTTAGTTTTTCTGTCTTTACTAGCATAGGTAGTATTTCGTAGCGTTCGGTTAAAATGCGAGAGATCAAAAACAATACAATTGTGTATATCTTTTGTGACTGCAGTTCCAAATTTGTCCAGTAGGGTTAATAGCGTTAACGAGCTGAAAGCAGTCCTGCAGTGATGTAACACTTGGTGTGGGTTGATTTTATGATCAAAACAATTTCAATTTACATACAGTAAATCCACATTCATTGATTCTTCATTAGATTCATTCATAAATTCTTCATTGAACAGACATTCAGGTGTACAATCAGTATTTTCTATCCTGCTTTTTTTCAGAAGTTTTTTTGTGTTTAGACGTTATCGTTAAAACTCCTGATGCTTCTGCTCAAGAGCTCAGAAAATCCACTTAGGCTTCCGCTATGTGTGTAAAGCGAGTCTGAATACCCAGAACTTTCCCTGTGTCTCTACTGGTCACTAAATCGCAGTGTTTGTGTGTGTGAAGAGTGTGACGAGCGTGATGAAGTCACCTGGCGTCGAGGAAGCGCGAGCGCAGGATCATGACGGCTTCGCACGTGCTCTGTTTGAGTTGCATCTGTATGGAGCTGAATTTGCGGTGGATGATGTTGACCATGCGCTC
>MU580030.1:4607785-4615285 GCA_024362625.1 Silurus asotus
CCTAAAGTGCTTCTGAGGATACAGTAACCTCACACACACACACACACACACACACACACACACACACTTTTACTGCACTTGACACTGACAGATACGACAGGAGGATTTATAACTGAGCTGAAACACCTCGTGTTCTGAGTGATGAATGTGACTATAAAAAAAAATACGAATAAATTAAAACATTTCAAAATGGCGTCCGGTGTTTAATAGCTGCGACGTGGAGGCCGCGCTCGTCTCTCCACCTCCACCCGCAGAGCCACGTGACCAAAACGTTAAATTGTGAGCTTGTAAGTCTGAATAAAAACCCGACAATTTCCTCATGACATCATTATTTATTATTATCACCTCCTTGTGATGATGTCGAGTACTAGCGAACAAGCTAACTGCTATGATAGCATCCAAACGTCGAGGGGGGTTTGTGACATTGTTTTCTGTTTCTTCTGATGAGAGTTCAGGAAAAGGTTTTTTATATTCTTAAACAGAGAGGACAGGAAGAAGAAGAAGAACACAGAAGAAAATTTTGAAAAAAAACTGTACATTTCAGGTAAAGAACAAATGCAGAAAGAGAGAGAAATAATAAAAAATACACAATTAAAACAAAATAAGAAAGAAAGAAAGAACAAACGAAAGAAAGTGATGTAGAAAAAGAAAAAATAAAGTAAATAGAAATGTGAGACAGACAGAGAGAGAAAGAGAGACACAGACAGACAGACTGGGGAAGGTGTCAATTAAAGAAATAAAGCTTGGTGTGTGTGTGTGTGTGTGTGTGTGTGTGTGTGTGTGTGTGTGTGTGTGTGTGTGTGTGTGTGTGTGTGTGTTGACAGCTAGCTGGAGTTGAGCTGACAGCCATCACATTAAGCAGCTTTGGTGGCCTGTACACACACGCACACGCACACGCACACACACACACACACACACACACAAACACACACACACACACACACACACACACACACACACACAGACACACACAGACACACACACACAGTAGAAGTGGAAGCTCGGTTCTGCAGTTATTAGTGTTAAACCCCTGCAGCTATCGCTAATAACAATCACCAGCATCTGTAGAGTTCAGGAAGACTTTTTACTCGAAAAGTTTCAAGTTTAAACAATCACTGTACGAACCCCATACAACCACCGCACAACCCCTATACAAGAACCATGCAACCCCTGTACAACCACCATACATGAACAGTACAAACCTTAAACAACCACCGTACAACCGCTATACAACCATCATACAAACTCTATACAACCCCCATACAGGAACAGTACAAACCCCATACAACCCCCGTACAACCATCATACAAACCCCATATAACCCCCATTCAACCACTGTACAGTCATCATACAACCCCATACAACCATCGTACAACCTTTATACAACCATCATGCAACTTCCATACGACTACTGTACAACCCCCCAATCAACCACCATACAACATTTGTACTGTCACTGAACAACCAGCAAACAAAAGAATACAGAATAACCACTGAAAATGCACCTAAAACCCACAGTGAATTAAGTGAACAACCATAAAAACAAAAAATACTGTAAAATCTCTGAACAACAGCTGTACAAGCGAACCTACAGCTGTACAACCAGATCTACAGCTTTACAACCAGACCTACAGCTGTACAAGCGAACCTACAGCTATACAACCAGAAATACAGCTGTACAACCGAACCTACAGCTATACCACCAGACCTACAGCTGTACAACCGAACCTACAGCTGTACAACCAGATCTACAGCTGTACAACCGAACCTACAGCTGTACAACCAGACCTACAGCTATACAACCAGACCTACATTTCAGGATCTGAGTCACAGTCCCAAATAGTTCAAAGCATTTATTTCTTAAATAAAAGTAGACAAATAAGTCAATTTCAAACTTTAAAAATGTTACAAATAAATGTTAAATATAAAAAAAAAAAAACATGTTGATCACTTTTTTGATCATATTTTTACTTAATAACAAAATAATCGTTATTTATTTATTTATTTATTTATTTATTTATTTATTTATTTATTTATTTATTTATTTTTAGAGTTGACTTGAGTTTTTGAAAAAAACAGCGCTATTTAAATTCACGCCACTAAAACCCAAACACTAAAACTGTGTGTGTGTGTGTGTGTGTGTGTGTGTGTGTGTGTGTGTGTGTGTGTGTGTGTTTGTTTTTACTGCTTGCCTCCAGATAACACGCTGTTTAACCTGACACCGAGACCTGAGTGATTAACAGGACGGCAAAATGGGAATGAATAACGTATGACCTCTGTGTGTGTGTGTGTGTGTGTGTGTGTGTGTTTCCGTGAATAAACGATAAGCTGTGTATGTGTGTGTGTGTGTGTGTGTGTGTGTGTGTGTGTGTGTGTGTGTGTGTGTGTTCGGATGTTGAAGATGGGAAATGATTCCTCTGAGACAGTGACAGTGATCATGGTCAGAATTAATTATGCACGCTTTGCTTCTTCCCGCTCGGCTCGCACTGAATCTCACTAATCTAATCCGGCCGGCGCGCCATCGTTTCTTCCCCACCGTGTGTGTGTGTGTGTGTGTGTGTGTGTGTGTGTGTGTGTGTATACAATTGTATGGCGCCAGCAATAATGCGACTTCGGGGAATCTAATCCCTGTGTGTTCCATACATCGACGGCGAGCTCGTGACACACTACAGGGTCCGATCAAAGCGGATTAGCGGAATATTAATACGCAATTAATCTTCCTGATGACGTAATTAAACGTAGCTTAAAAACAATTTAATTAAAGAGCAAACACAGACACTGGGATTAGACATGTATATGATCCTAAATCGAACCGAGTGACGTTTAAACCCATTCGCTAACAACAAACCCAGTTTTTACATTTTTTTACAAGCATTCGTTCGTCTGCGTTTCCATGGCAACCTGAAAACTCACGCTATAACATGATTGTTGTGTCTACGTAAGCTAAAATAAAATTATACAGTAAGTCACCATTAGAACCCAGATGTTTCGTAAGTTTGTTCAAATACCGTTTATCGTCAATCTGTTAAAAAAAACCAAAAAGCTGACACTGGAGACTCCTTCCATTTCTTTTTTTACGAAATGTTGCATCACAAGCCATGTGACCTGACATGTTGCTATAGAAACAACAACGCATAAGATCAGTGTGTTAATATAAACAGAATAAACAGAAGAATTGAGCAGCGCTGTGTTGTGAAGGATGTGTGTTTGTGTGTGTGTGTGTGTGTGTGTGTGTGTGTGTGTGTGTGTGTGTGTGTGTGTGTGTGTGTATTACTCAGGGGTGTGATTGTGTGTAAGATTGACGGCTCGGTTCCGAGCTCGACCATGTCGAGGGTCGGACTCGGTGACCACGCAGTCGTGTTAATCCTCCTCCGGGTCGCCATGGCGACGTGTTTAAAGACGTGACACACTTCACAAAGCGCCGCTCTCTGACTGCTGACGAGTTCATGTGCAAGTAATTAACGGTAATTAATCCTTAATTACCATAATTAGCCGAGTCGCAGTAGATTAAACCACATCTGGAGGAAGACAGAAGGAGGCCGGCGAGCGAGGCGCCACACTTTTCTTTCTTTTTTAATTATTTCACTATTTTTTCACAGAAAGTGGATTTGGACACTAAAGCTAACAGAGTTTAATTGGATTTTTTTCCATTTTCTGAACAAAGTGTCGAGTTTGACTGTGTGACCCGCCGCAATATCGCTCATAAATATACAGACATGAAATACTGCCGTGTTTCTGCCATGAATATAAAGTAAATATATATAAATATTTTTTTTTTTCACAGAAAGTGGATTTGGACACTAAAGCTAACAGAGTTTAATTGGATTTTTTTCCATTTTCTGAACAAAGTGTCGAGTTTGACTGTGTGACCCGCCGCAATATCGCTCATAAATATACAGACATGAAATACTGCCGTGTTTCTGCCATGAATATAAAGTAAATATATATAAATATTTTTTTATGTTCTATAAATTGCCTTGAGCTTTTTTAATTTTTTTTTATAAAAAATTTATCCTAATGAGCTTCTCAATCACATGGCCCAAATAAATCAAATCATTTTATACATAGTTTTTTCAGTTGGTGAATTTAAGTAAAATTACTTCATTGATATTTTTCTACTATTTACTTTACTAGAAAACAATTTTCTTTTATAATTAATTTTATTGTTCGTTTTGACCGTCATGAATAAATAAATAAAAAATCTATTAAAATAAATACATAAATATTCTTCAACATTATTTTTAATGAGTGAATTGATGATGATGATGATGATGATGATGATGATGATGATGAATAAGATGAAGATTGATTCGTTTGTATTTAACAACAGGACGAGTTGATCACAAGCGCTGAAATCAACTACCCAGAAATGTATTGTGTTATTGTGGTGTTTATTGTGGTCTTTACTGTTATTGTGGTGTTTGGAGTTTACGGTGTTAGTGTGCTGTGTATTGTGTAATTGTGGTGTTTATTGTGTAGTTGTAATGTATATTTTGGTGATGTGGTGTTTATGAAGTTAGTCTGGTGTTTATAGTGTTAATGTGGTGTTTATGGAGTTGTGGTTTTTGTGGTATGTATGGTAGTGTTTATGGTGTTAAAGTGAAGTTTTTATTGTGGTGTTTACTGTGATATTTTGATGTTTCTGCTGTTAGTATGGTGTTAGTGTGGGTTTTTTTTTTTGTTATTATGGTGTTTATGGATGTGTTGTGTGGTGTTTATTAAGATGTTTATGGTCGTATTGTGTTTACAGTGTCAGTGTGGTGTGTATGGAGGTATTTTTGCCGTTATTGTGATGTTCACACTGAAGCTACAACTCAAGGGCACACACCATATGGGGACACACACACACACACACACACACACACACACACACACACACACACACACACATATACACACTCTTGTTCTTTTTCTCTCTCCTCACACATATGACAGTCTGCCTTGGTGTTTATCTCTGATGTCTGCATGTGGCTCTGAGGTCAAGGAAGGAAGGAAGGAGGGAGGGAGGGAAGGAAGGAAGGAAGGAAGGAAGGAAGGAAGGAAGGAAGGAAGGAAATAAATATGGGCTGTTTTTTCTTTACTAAACTTGTAACTTACAGAAGCACAACGTGAACATAAACTCAGCAAAGGAAACAAATTACAGGTACCAACAATGAAGTAACAACCACACAGGAACAGGAAACAGCGACCTTAAAAGGAAAAGATAAATTGGACCAAACATCAACAAAATGGTAGAAAGGATGAGAGAATTTGTTCATAAATCATTCTAGATCAAGGATTTTATATTTCAAAGCTGAATTCTATCAAAATAAAATAAATGTAAAACGTGAATCTTTTCAGTGCTGTAGGTTTCACGTGGATCATGTCTGATGCTCTCAGCCAATAAAAACACCCGATTTGTGGACTTGTATTTATATATAATAAAAGAATCTCAGAGAAATAAAACATTTGCCAGAATGTCAGATTAGTGTTTATCAAGTCGATGTGACTCGGTAATCTCTTTTTAACTTAAAAAAACCTCATTTATAACATGTTCTAAAATAACACACACACACACACACACACACACACACACACACACACACACACACACACGTGCACACACACACACAAATTAGATGACTGACATTTGTTTTGCTGCCGAAAAAAATAAATACTTTCTGGCAACTGAGAATACGTTTTTAAATCTGAATATAGCTTCCTGGCTCTCAACTGTTGGCCTGCAGTGTGTGTGTGTGTGTGTGTGTGTGTGTGTGTGTGTGTGTGTGTGTGTGTGTGTGTGTGTGTGTGTGTGTATGTGTGTGTGTTTAATCAGAGTTGTGTACAGATAAAAGGAGGATTGGGCCAAACGCCACACCCTGAGGCCCGGCGTGTACCACTTTAATCCGTACGCATTATAAATAAACACTCTCGACACTCGTCTTTCTACTCGCTCCATCTTCACCTCCCTCCAAACTCCGTACGACAGAAACACGGATGGGTTAAATGGACAGAATCGTTACTATGAAACAGACAGACAGACAGACAGACAGACAGACAGATAGATAGATAGATAGATAGATAGATAGATAGATAGATAGATAGAAGAATGGAGTTTATTGATTAATGAGGACGCGTCCCTTACAGTGAAATAAAATGAAAATACAGAAAAATTAAAAAGGAGAAAATCCCAATAAAAAGCTGTTTTTGAGTGAATTTGCTGAAAATCCTCTGTTTCCAGAGGCTCATTATTGTTGCTCGGAGGATTAGCGCTCAGGCTAATCTCCCTAATTAGCAACATTAGCGAGGTTCTTTAACTCGCCCCCCCGGTGCGAGGAGAGAAATCTCCAGCGCTCGGCTTTCACACGGCCTGCCCGAGAGTCAAAAACATCATCATAAGAATAAGAAGAAGAAGAAGAAGAAGAAGAATGCTAATAACACGATAGTGAGAGAAAATGGCAGGTTCGCGGTTGACGGCGCTTCAATCACTCGCGGACGCTGCCGTATGTAGGTCATCGCAACAGATGCAAATGTGGGTCAGAGGAACTCCTGCTGTCAATCAGGAGACAAAAACACAGCCAGGAAGGTCATTTATACCCCAAACCCATTAGAGGAGGTAGCGGGGGGTCACGTTCCGTCTGTCCTTGAGGCTCACAACGTTACCGATATCTTCCTCTTCTCACATCAGGGCTTTTATTGTGCTGGTATTTACATTGATGTTTTTCCAATTTATTATAGGAAACTTACAGATAGCTCACGTTAGCTTATTCATCAGTATTATAATTTTATGCTAAACAGAAAAAAGACACAAGAAGGTAAAACGTACAAAAACCTCAAAGTGCTACACAATATATATCGACACCGATCCAGAAAAGGTGTGGAGAAATTTCCCCACTTTGGGACGAATAAGAGTTCATCTTATCTCTTATCTTATCCACCTGCCTATAAGATTGCTATGTGCTTTCTGAACATCATATTCCACACATAGTCTTCACATGCTGCTATATTCCAGATGTCTAGATGTTCCAATAGATTTAGTGGAGATTCATTCAGCTACAAGGGTGTTAGTAAAATCAGATACTGATGTAGGTGAGAAGGTGAGGAGGTTCCTGTGGTGCAGTCAGAGTTCACATTAATCCCAAAGATGTTCAATAGGGTTGGAGGTCTATAGCAGGAGATCTTCTACACACTGCCAACCCATGAAAAGCAGATCTTCATGGAGCTGTCATGCTCCTGCATCCAGAGACGTCCTACAAAGTTTTGTGCCTTCAATTTTGTGCTAACGGTTTTGGAAGAACCACATATGGGTGGAAAAGTCAGGTGTCCCAATACTTTTGGCAAAACAGTATAGCAAGCTATAATTCGCATTGATGTAAAATGTGTGTGTGTGTGTGTGTGTGTGTGTGTGTGTGTGTGTGTGTGTGTGTGTGTGTGAGGTTCTTGCTCAAGGAGCAATAATGAGAAAACCAGAAAATCCAGAGCCTCTGAGCTCCCACTTCTCTATTAATGCTAATACTAATG
>MU580030.1:4620285-4630261 GCA_024362625.1 Silurus asotus
AGTGTTGAATTACAGATATATGAAGATTATCTGAGAAAAGGAAAATATCGAATGGAAAATATTTTCAGTGTGTTTTTGTGAATTGAAGTGGAGGTTGTGGGAAAACTCGGCTCCTCTCTCAGGTTTGTTTTTTATATATATATATAAATATCTCGTCTCTTCTCTCCACTCCATTTTAAAGAGCCGTAGCCTCCGGCCTTCAGCCACACAGCCTTTTAACACTAAAGCACAGAGAGAGAGAGCGGAGAGAGAGGCCTGAATTATTGATCCGTCCTCCATCAGCACGACGCTCACGTCCCAAATCACAGCCAAGGACCGAACGGGTTCCGCCTGCTGAAATAATTAAACAGACTCTCATTAAGAGCCGAGAGGAGAGGGGAGATTGTCTTGGGGGAGGGGGGCACACTCATTCCGATGGGGGGAAGGGAAGGAGGAGATGAACGAGTGTGTGTGTGTGTGTGTGTGTGTGTGTGTGTGTGTGTGTGTGTGTGTGTTAGGGATATCTCTCCCATCAAATCTCCCACAGAGGCTAAAAATGACAGGTCTCATCCAGCAGCGGTGAGGGAATAATAACAAAATAATAACCACACAGAGAGAGAGAGAGAGAGAGAGAGGGAGGGAGGGAGGGAGGGAGAGGAGAGGAGACACAACGAGACATGACGTTGAGCAGTGACATGGTGACAACCACGTCATAATCAAGTAACATCACAACATCTCGTAACAGTGTAACAGCTTCTCATCACATCACATCTCTTCATAACATCACAATGTCTCATTACATCATCACAATGTCTCATCACAATATCAAAATGTCTCATCACAATATCACAACCTCTCATCACATCACATCTCATCAGAAACATCACAATGTCTCATCGCATCATTAGTTCTTATAGAATCACAGCATCTCAACACATCACATCTTGCTTCACATCTCATCGCAACAGAACGCCTCATGACAACATCACAATGTAAGAGCGTCTCATCGCATCCCGTCTCGCTGATCATCGCGTCTCATCAAACCACATCTCACGGCTTTACATCTCATCACAACATAACGTCTCATGGCAACGCAACAACGTGACAATGTCTCAACCCCTGTGGGTTGCTGTGGGAACAAATTCTGTTCCCACAGCAACAACTAAAAGGTTGATTTCTCGCTGAGATATAAGTGAATCCACGTGGTTCCCATGGTTACAGGAAGGTAGCTAAGCTAGCTATGTAAAGCCCCAGTCTCCCTTTTAATCCCTTGTTAACATTTATTGTTTGGATTTCTTCGTCCGTGTGGTCACTCCATACGAGTTAGAAAGTTCCTCAGGTGTTTTTTTCCCAGAATCGCTGTCCCTGAGTTTTCACGTGACTTCAATCATCAGTTGCCGCTAGAAACAGGAGTTACCCGAAAGAACAGCTGTCAGGGGGCGGAGACACTCGTTCATGCAGAGGGAGGGCAAGACGATTTCCAGATGAATCGTCGCAACACGAGTCGTTAAAAGTGTGAACGAACACAGACACCCACACACACACACCCACACACACACACCCACACACACGCACACACACACACACCCACATGCACACACACACACGCTGTGTTCGAGCCCTGCAGCAATGAGGCACGTCATTATTTCCTCATTAGTGTGGCGCATTATAACATTATAACTCCGTAATGATTTTTTTAAAAACGTTCCAAACCGTTGCTTTGATGATGTGAAGGAGGGGGTGGAGTAACACTGCAGATCATTGCTTATGCAAATGAAGAGTGGGCGGAGCTTGTGGGGCAGATAGTAACCCCTGGTAATTCAATTAGCATAATGACGTACACGGACACAAGTGATGTTCAACATGAAACACAGAAAAAGAAAAATGGAGATGGAGAGAGCAGACAAAAGAGCGAACGGATAAGAACAAAAGAGGGAAAGGGGAAAGAGAAAGTAAGGTGGGATGATGGGGGAAGAGAGAGAGAGAGAGAGACAGAGAGAGAGAGACAGAGAGAGTTAAAGGGAGTGAGAGAGTGTGAGAGAAAGAGATGGAGAAAGAGAGAGAGAGAGAGAGAGAGAGAGAGGGAGAGGGATGGAGGGATAGAGATGGAGGGATGGAGAGAGGGAGAGGGATGGAGGAATAGAGATGGAGGGATGGAGAGAGAGAGAGGGGAGAGGGATGGAGGGATAGAAATGGAGGGATGTAGAAAGATGGATAGAGGGATGGTCAGAGAGAGGGGGAGGGATCAGAGGGATAGAGATGGAGGGATGGAGAGAGAGAGAGGGAGGGACAGAGAGAGAGATATGGATGGAGGGATAGAGATGTAGGGATAGAGATTGAGGGATATAGAGAGAGCGGGAGAGGGATGGAGGGATATAAATGGAGGGATAGAGAGAGAGAGAGGGATGGAGAGATAGAGATGGAGGGATATATAGAGAGAGGGAGAGGGATGGAGGTATAGAGATGGAGGGATAGAGAGAGAGAGGGATGGAGGGATAGAGAGAGAGAGGGAGAGGGATGGAGGGATAGAGATCCGCCCTGCCATGTTTAAAGCAGTTCTCCTGCCAAGCTAAACGAAATTGCCATTATTTTTAATTAATCCCTAATTAAAATCTATCACTCCACAGATTCCGCAGATCTCTCTCAATATGCAAATGAGGCCCAGCGAAAGATACTTACATATCATTAATTAATGTGGTGCATTCTCTCAGACTTAATGAGCCACAGCCCGAGCCTGCCAAAGAAAACCCCACCACACACAGAGAGAGAGAGAGAGAGAGAGAGAGAGAGAGAGAAAGAGGGAGAGAGGGGGGGAGAGAGGGGAGGAGAGGCTCAGGGAGGTTAAAGGAAGGAAAGAATATGAGTGTGTGAAAAAGAGAGGGAAAGAAATAGAAGAGAAGGAGGCAGAAAGAGAGGAAGAGAATGTATCAGGTATCAGAGAGAGGAAGAAAGAGAGACTCTGAAGGAGGAAAAGAATCTAACAAAAACAGAGACTAAAAAAGACTCAGAGAGTGATAAAGAGAGGGATGGAAGAAAGAAAGAAAGAAAGAAAGAAAGAAAGAAAGAAAGAAAGAAAGAAAGAAAGAAAGAATAATAGTGGGAGGGAAAGTATCTTAGAAAAAGAAAGAGTACATGAAAGAACAGAGAGAACAGAGAAAAAGAGATAAAAAGAGAGAGATAACATCAGATGACATCACACCATAACGTATTATGACAACATTACTGGACACGCCTCCTCA
The DNA here is from genome assembly GCA_024362625.1 of Silurus asotus. Classification (NCBI taxonomy): domain Eukaryota; kingdom Metazoa; phylum Chordata; class Actinopteri; order Siluriformes; family Siluridae; genus Silurus; species Silurus asotus. The sequence goes on from MU580030.1 coordinate 4,623,504, forward strand.
CCTCAACCAATCAGCATTCGGGTGGTCAGTGTTTGAAAGCGCGTCATGTGAACATCTCAGAGAAACGCATCCCATAATTCCGTCCTCTAGACAACAGCAACAAGAAGGAAACCAGAAAGACGTTTGATTCTGTACAAATAATTTCAATCTACTGTATCCATCTTTATAACCCGTTACCATGGTAACAGCTAGCTATCATTGCAAGCGAGTGAGAGAGTGTGTGAGAGAAAGAGAGAGAGAGAGAGAGAGAGAGAGAGAGAGAGAGAGAGAGAGAGAGAGAGAGAAAAAGAGAGAGACAAAGAGAGACAAGGAGAGGGTTACAGAACACAAACCATCACTACTGCACCATTCAACACCAGTACAGTGTCCACTGTATTCATCAGGTTATGGTAGTTAAATGGAGTGGACATAGAGAGACAGAGCAAGAGAGAGACATAGAGAGACAGAGAGAGGGACAGAGACAGAGAGAGACATAAAGTGAAACATAGCGAGACAAAGAGTGAAAACAGAGAGTGACAAAGATTGAGACAGAGGAAGAAAAGTGTAAAAGAGAGAGACAGAGAGTAAGCCCTAGAGAGACATCGAGAGCGTAAAACAATGAGACAGAGAGTGAGACCGAGAGTGAGACAGAGAGTGAGACGGAGAGTGAGACCGAGAGTGAGACAGAGAGTGAGACGGAGAGACACAGAAAGTGAGAGAACAGAAGCAAGATGGCCGCTTTGCTGTAATATTATTTTAAGCTTCCAACATAATAAAAGAGCATCATTCGGGTTTACGAGACGTTATTAATCCTGCACTAATCATGTCCTCGTCCTGATATATGATGGACTCGGACTCGCTCGGAGTCACAACCTCCTGCCTGAGTCTTTTCCTTCACCTGCACGACTCCTGGTGTGTTACATCCTTTCTCTCTCTTCTCATTAACAGGTTTATAGAAGACCACGATACTCACCCAGTCACATTTCTGTTCTCTATTATTACTGTGTGTGGTTTAGTTCACAGTGACTGCAATGACCAACACACACACACACACACACACACACACACACACAGATCTTCACATTTTTATAAGGGGATAGGGAGCTAGGTGTGAAGGCAACTAGACAGAATTCATTATTCGTATAACCGCAGGCTTACACACACACACACACACACACACACACACACACACACACACACACACACACACACACACACAGTAATGACTTCAGAGGTTTGGGAGAGTCAGAGAGAGAGAGAGAGAGAGAGAGAGAGAGAGAGAGAGAGAGAGAGAGAGAGAGAGAGAACTAGGCAGACAATAGATGACAGAATTCCGAAGACAATAGCCGTGTTTTTCCATCAAATCACAATGTTTCAAATTTAATCTCAATTTTAAGTAAATATTCAGAAATGTAAAATCACAGCAGCACACAGTGCCTCCAAAAACACAATATACTGTATATATAATCTGCCTTACGAATATACATACAGGAGGAGGAAAGTTCCGGGTGTTCAGAGTCGCTTACTGCACCTGATCATGATGTTTTTTCACACAAACTTCAGCAGCATGTAGTTTACATTTATTTAAATAAACGAGGGACAGAAAATACGGACTGAATTCACTCTGGAATGCAGGATGATGCAACGTAAAGTTTACAGATGTTTCTAAAATGTACTTTTAAACTAAAAATCGAGACGCCTAGAGGATCACAGGTGAACAATGCTAGTGATCATCATGCTAATCCCTGGGAAACAAAATGGCTTCCGCAGGTAGAAAAGCACTTGATGCAGCGCAAACAGTAAGACACACCTCCCTTTTTTGCACAAACCCCGCCCACTATTAAGTAACCCAATATGGTGACGTTATAAAACCCTGTGTATTTTCCAGTGGTGGTCCGTGATGTTCTAGCTGATCCAGTCCACCTCTTAATCCCATCAATCATGACGCCACGTCTGTAGAAACCATCAGTGTTATAGAGAAGTGCAGTAGATCAGAGCTGCATCACACACTGGATCTCATACGGTCAGAATAAACATCATCACTAAAGGAAGAACGCAATGAAGACAATTCAACACGTCTCCTTTCACTGGAGCCACAACTGCACCTCCACATACATCATCTCCAGCAGGAGCATCCATATTCATCACATCACCCCGGGGTTTTCTGCGTTTTTGTGCATTGTTCCTGTGCATTCTGACCATCCAAACTCGAACATACACAGCAGGATGAAGCACAGCTGAGAGAAGTGAAGAGAATAGACGACTATTTATAAGCGAATACATATTCATTAAATTAATGTGTTAAAGATTTCGACTTTTCTGCTCCTGACCGCCTGCTGTTGGTATTTTCAAGTCTTCCTTTTGATCTGTTTTTCTCTGTTGTTTTTTTTTTTTTTGAAGTTCAAAGCGAGAAACTTTTCACTTAGTTACTTTGTGAAGAGACGCTTTCACTCTTTATTTCTGTTCTCCCCAACCCTCAGACTGATGTGTCAATCAGAGCAGAGGGGAAAAGTGGAGGGAGTTATTTCAGGACTCGGAGCGAGCTCTCTGCTCGTTAATCACGCCGTTTAAATCCTGCGACCGCGGGAGTACTTCGCTCGTTAATGCTAACGGCTTCTGGTAGAAAAAATAATAATAATAAAAAAAAATTATTCAGAAGAACTTTGGGGCTTTTTTTTGGAGGGGCTGAGCGATTTGACGAAAACATCATATCACGATACTCTGAACTCTGATACACTGTATACTATACATTCTACATACACTAATTAGACAAATGTATGTGGACACCTGACCAGAAGATCGTTTTGTGAATCTTTTTGAAAACCCCATTCCACATGCCAGAGCTCCACTCTCCTGGGAAGATGTTCCACTAGATATTTATAGATGTTGTGGAGATTTATTCAGCTACAAGGGTGTTACTAAAGTCAGGTGCTGATATAGGTGAGAAGATGAGGAGACCTGGGGTTCAATAGGGTTGGAGCTCTATAGCAGGAAATCTTTTAACACCCTTCCAACCCATGGAAAGCAGATCTTCTGAGCTTTGTGCACAGGAGCATTGTCATGCTGGAACAGGTTTGGGTCTCCTAGTATTAGAGGTATCCTGTAAAACTGTGTGGATCCGGGTTTAGAAGATCAGATTCGTCCGATTCCGGATCCAATCAGAAGGAATATAAGGTTAAAAAAAACTGATGCGTGTTCCAGTCTGGGGGTTTTTGATGACGCATCGGAACACCGCAGCAGGAAATGAATTAATTTTCCATTCTCCTAAAACGTATAATTTCTGAAGAGGAACGTGTGTGTGTGTGTGTGTGTGTGTGTGTGTGTGTGTGTGTGTGTGTGTGTGTGTGTGTGATATATAAATATCCTGAAAACAAAAACACAAAGAAAGGAAAACCACGGTGACGGTTATAATATTAATAAATAGCAGGTTTGTGTGTGTGTGTGTGTGTGTGTGTGTGTGTGTCAGACACACACCAGGTATGGACACTAAGTAGTCGGTGCAACACGCCACACGTTTAGAAACGGTCCATTTAACGAGCCCCAAGCTCATTTGCATATTTCAGCGGCGAGTGACGGATGAAGATGGATGGAGTGAAATCCACCTCACTGAAATAAGCGTTATATCAAAGGTTAAACGGAACGAGACGACGTGAACCCGTGCGCTTTTATCTCCACGCCGCCTTCGACACTATCGATTCATCAATAGCGGCTTATCGCGAGGAGGGGAGGGGGGGCACGAAAGCGGAAATCGAAGGCGGCAGCGTGATGAAGACGGATGATGTGGCGCAGAAGGCAGCGTCGGTTTTGTTCCAGTTGGTGGGAAAAAAAAACAAAAAAAACACACCCTGCACCTGTTCAGACTTCGATTTCAAGTCGGGTTTTGAGACGTCTACAGAAAACCAGGAGAACGATTTTGAAACTTCAGTACGAATGTCAATCAGCCAATCAGATGCTTTGATTCGGCCTTCGATCCTCAGAAACAATTAGCATCCGACAGCCATTTTTTTTTTTAGAAATCCTGGCGGGTTCCGGGTGATCTCACGTGTTTTTTAAGGATGTTTATGAAAGAATTTCTGGATGGTATGCAAATTATTTCAGCATTAAGTGGGCGGAGCTAAATATCAGTAAATACGATATTAAAAAAAAATAATAATTTGCTGTTTGGATGTTTCAACATGTAAATGTAAAATAAATAAATAAATAAAATAAAATAAAATAAATGCACTATAGCACCACCCTCAGGCAAGTCTAATTTTTCAAACAAAAACAAAACAAGTTAAACTATTAAAACTGTATTTTAAAAAAAATTATACAAAACAATTAAAAAGTATAAAATAAAATCCTGACAAAAAAAACAAGAATGCAATAAATTATGCTAAAACGAATTTACACAATAATGCAAAATATATTTCTAATATAATGACAACTATAATAATAATAATATTATTATTAAGAAAAAGAAGAAAAAGAAAGAAGAACAAGAACAAGAACAAGAAGAACAAGAACAAGAAAAAGAAGAAGAAGAGGTTAAAGCAACTTAATCAGGAAGTGGGCAAAACTTTGGGCTTGGTCCTGCACATCAGAACATCGCTACATCTTCATCATCATCATCATCATCATCATCATCATCATCACTATCACATCAGCATAAGGTCGAGTTTTATTCCTTTACGTCCTTCCGCTTTTTTGCTTTAAACAAACAACAAACTTCGAGTCCCTCATAAAAGTTTCACTTCCTCGTGGATTTATTTTCACACGAGAGAATGAAAGAGGAGGAGATGGAGCTCGAGCTGATTATAGGAAGGCGAGGTGTTGATGAATTCTCCCTAACAGTCGTTCTGACAGTAGTGCAGCCGCAGCACAAATCACGGGGTTGCGGTATTAATGCGCGTTCGGACGAGGGAAATCCGCCGCTGCATAAACCCACAGGTTCAAAAACAACAACAACAACAAACACTAGTCGCCATGGTGATGCAAATGACATCCCATTTGTGAGACATTTATGGAAGGAGTCCTCAGTGTCAGAACTCTGTAAGATTTTCTTACTGATTGTTTTGATATTGATCTTCCTAGTGTTGAGAGAGAGAAGAATGAGGTGAGGGAACCGTGAGTGTAACCTGAGCGAGAGCTTCTGCAGTGACATTCCATAAAATTCAAATGTAGCCCTAAATGGATAAAAAATAACACAAAGAAAGACTGAAATGTTTTACAGGGATTAGAGTGTATTTAGCTATCAGAACGTTTTACTGTTTCTCCTTCATCCCTTTTTCTTCCCAAAGACACACACACACACACACACACACACACACACACACACACACACGAGTGGGTGGGTGGAATATACGACGTCCCAGATGTTGGTGGTTATGTAGGACACAGCGACACACTGCTGATTACGCAGAACGCAAAAAAAGGAGAAAATATCATTAACAGAGAAACAATTGGAGTTAACTGTGCAGAACTAACACTGCCAAAGGCAAAGCGGAAGAATAACAGAGGACAGACAACACACACAGTATACACACACACACACACACACACACACACACAAACACACACACACACACACAGCACACAAACAAGCAATTAGCTAAAGGTTGTGAATCTCTTTCAAGGTCAAACTTCAGCACTGAACAGAAAGTACAGCAACATGAAGAGAGGAGAAGAGAAGAGAAAAGAAGAGAAGAGAAGAGTAGAGAAGAGAAGAGAAGAGAAGAGAAGAGAAGAGAAGAGAAGAGAAGAGAAGAGAAGAGAAGAGAAGGTTTTGTGGTTCCCCACAGTGCATTTTACAGTTTAACATGACATCACAGGTCGTTTGGTGGTCAGACGGAGACGAGACAGAGTCGAGACACAGAGGAGACGGAGAGGAGACAAGTTCAAAGTGGTGGTGTGTTCCTCTCGGGGGTGTAATATTAAAGGGCCTGTGGAGGTCAGGGTTCGAAGATGACGTGCGGCTTTACGGGAGACAGAGAAGGAACGCAGACGCTCGCTCAGATGGGACACATACACACACACACACACACACACACACACACACACATTTTATAATTACTCACATCTAATAACCTGGTGATAATTAATATTCTTTACAGCAGTGAGTGATTACTTTCTAAAACTCGTCTGTTATTTTTATCTCAAAAACTATTAATAATTACACAAAGCAAAAAGCTAACACTGTTGCCTAGCAACAAACCGTCTATCTTTTTATTATACAGACAAAACTGGAAAAATGTAAAGACGATAAAATCGCAATAAGGAATATGATAATAATTACAATGATAACTTTATATCTACTTAAATAAAAGATTATTAATATAACATGGGCTTGAAATGTGAAAATAAATGTTTTTTTTGTAGTTTATTTTTATCCTAATATTCTATTAATGTTTACAAGTTGGACAGTCGCAAAAAACATTTTACTGCATGTTGAACTCTGTATGTGTTTGTGACAAATAAAATCTGAATTAGAAAAATGTAAAATTATTTTGGCATTTAACCCAAACATAAAATGTTATTACACAGCCATATTATTCCAGGCTGTGGAATTCAGTGTGTGTGTGTGTGTGTGTGTGTGTGTGTGTGTGTGTGTGTGTGTGTGTGTGTGTGTGTGTGTGTGTGGGACTGACAGTCCTCCTAAGCCGCTGCGATAGATGGTCATTAATCTCGGTCCGGTTTAAACAGCGTATATTAATTTGTGTCATTTTTTACCACGTTGAAGTGTGTGTGTGTGTGTGTGTGTGTGTGTGTGTGTGTGTGTGTGTGTGTGTGTGTGTGTGTGT
>MU580030.1:4643904-4655301 GCA_024362625.1 Silurus asotus
CCTTTATACCCCCTCTCTTCCCTTTATACCCTTTCTCTTCCCTTTATACCCTCTCTCTTCACTCTATACCCTCTCTCTTCCCCTTATACCCCCTCTCTTTCCTTTATACCTCCTCCCTTCCCCTTTATAGCCTCTCTCTTTCCTTTATACCCCCTCTCTTCCCTTTATACCCTTTCTCTTCCCTTTATACCCTCTCTCTTCCCTTTATACCCTCTCTCTTCACTCTATACCCTCTCTCTTCCCCTTATACCCCCTCTCTTTCCTTTATACCTCCTCCCTTCCCCTTTATAGCCTCTCTCTTTCCTTTATACCCCCTCTCTTCCCTTTATACCCTTTCTCTTCCCTTTATACCCTCTCTCTTCCCTTTATAACCTCTCTCTTCCTTTTATACCCCCTCTCTTCCCCTTTATAGCCTCTCTCTTCTCTTTATACCCTCTCTCTTCACTCTATACCCTCTCTCTTCCCCTTATACCCCCTCTCTTCCCCTTATACCCCCTCTCTTCTCTTTATGCCCTCTCTCTTCCCTTTATACCCTCTCTCTTCCCTTTATACCCCCTCTCTTCCCCTTTATAGCCTCTCTCTTCCCTTTATACCCTCTCTCTTCCCTTTATACCCTCTCTCTTCCCTTTATACCCCCTTTCTTCCCCTTTATACCCCCTCTCTTTCCTTTATACCTCCTCCCTTCCCCTTTATAGCCTCTCTCTTTCCTTTATACCCTCTCTCTTCCCTTTATAACCTCTCTCTTCCTTTTATACCCCCTCTCTTCCCCTTTATAGCCTCTCTCTTCTCTTTATACCCTCTCTCTTCACTCTATACCCTCTCTCTTCCCCTTATACCCCCTCTCTTCCCCTTATACCCCCTCTCTTCCCTTTATGCCCTCTCTCTTCCCTTTATACCCTCTCTCTTCCCTTTATACCCTCTCTCTTCCCTTTATACCCCCTCTCTTCCCTTTATACCCTCTCTCTTCCCTTTATACCCCCTCTATTCCCCTTTATAGCCTCTCTCTTCACTCTATACCCTCTTTCTTCCCCTTATACTCCCTCTCTTCCCTTTATGCCCTCTCTCTTCCCTTTATACCCTCTCTCTTCCCTTTATACCCTCTCTCTTCACTCTATACCCCCTCTCTTCCCCTTATACCCCCTCTCTTTCCTTTATACCCCCTCTCTTCCCCTTTATACCCTCTCTCTTCCCTTTATTCCCTCTTTCTTACCTCCATACTCCTTCTCTCTTCCCTTTATCCTTCTTCTCTTTTCCCTCCATCTTCCCTCTCTTTCCTCCATCCTCACTTGCTCTTTCCTAATTACTTCTCTTGTCACTCCGTAAGTGAAGCTGTTGGTATGTTGTGGGAAAATCCGACTGTCACTGAACAACAAGACAAATGAATTTTTGCATCAGATGAGTGTGTGGTACTTTTGAATATGACAGATTGTGGGGGGAGAGAGAGAGAGAGAAGGAATAGAGGGATAGAAGGAGTGTGTGTGTGTGTGTGTGTGTGTGTGTGTGTGTGTGTGTGTGTGTGTATGAGAGTGTGTCAATTCTTTTTTCAAATGTTTTTTTTTCCTAAACCTTTTCCATTGGCCTCTCTTTTTCTACCCTACAATTTCTTTCTTTCTTTCTTTCTTTCTTTTTTTCTTTCTTTCTTTCTTTCTTTCTTTCTTTCTTTTTTTCTTTCTTTCTTTCTTTTTTTCTTTCTTTCTTTCCCTAACTTTCCTTCTTACACCCTTCCTTACCTCTAAAAGGGGCGGAGTTAACAACAATGTGAACTTCAGCACAGAAGGGTGAATAAACTAAACAAATGCACAACAATTAAATTAAGAAAAAAGAAAAGGAAGAAACAAAAGGAGGTCATGAAGCAGAATGAGTGTTACGCAGCTGTGCTCGGACCCGTGCGTGAGGTCGCCTCTGCATGTTCTCACCCCGTGACTCCGCCCCCTGCTTCAGCTACCTGATACGTACGTGTGGTTGATTTTTAACGCAGGTGAAATGTGTTCTTTTGTCTGAGCTCATCGCCACGTTCTGTTTTATTTATTTATTTATTTAAAAATAATTTCCCCTCTGATTAGACGAGGCCTCGCATGGCGGCGAGATGCAGCATGTGATGAATAAACATGAGGAACATCTGGGAGGACAGAAGGACGAGAGCGAGAACGTTATCCTGCCTTTAAGTGCCGGTGCGAAGAATCCAAAACGTGACAATCACGTGGCTTTCCCTCGGCGACTCGCCGCTTCCTTCTGCTCCCGCAACCTGTCCGTTATCGCATGCAGCCAAAAGGCCGGGCCTCGGATCGGCCGCCGCGAACAAAGGCTGCTTTTTAAAGCGGTGAAAAGTGAGCGATCGGAGCGGGCGAGGTGTAAACAGAGCCGCAACAATGGGCCTGAAAAGAACCTGAAAGAACCTGCTGGAACATGTGGCACAGGAGGAAGAGGATAATATATGAGAACATCTGGTGCAGGGAGAAAGCTCTGCCAGAAATCAGACAAAGCCATGAAACACACACACACACACACACACACACACACACACAGGCAAGTGCATGTGCGGAGCCAGGGACGGATGCCTCACCTGGCCAGCCGCAGGGAAACTCAGGATGGATGCACACAGGAACAATAAACTCCCATAACCGTCTGGACAGAACAGGGGGAGACGAGAGACAGGTGAGGGAGGGGGAGAAGGAGGGAGGTGGGGGGAGGGGGTGAAAGGTTGATAAATGAAGAGAGAGAGAAAGAAAGGAGGAATGGGAACAAGTGGTGGAGAAAGGGAGGAAGGATGGAAGAGGAGCAAAAATAGAGAAAGGAGAAGAAATAGACGATTAAAAGAGAGAGAGAGAGAGAGAGAGAGAGAGAGAGAGAGAGAGGGAGAGAGAGAAGCCTACAGGAAAAGTGTGTGTGTGTGTGTGTGTGTGTGTGTGTGTGTGTGACAGATCTGCAGCTCAGAGGCCTCAGAGTTATGAATATGAAAATTCAACATTATGAATATTCATGAGGGAATAAAACCACATGCCTTTAAGCAGGACTGTGTGTGTGTGTGTGTGTGTGTGTGTGTGTGTGTGTGTGTGTGTGTGTGTGTGTGTGTGTGTGTGTTTATACTCCACTCACAGAAAAAAAACACTGCAAGAAAGATAAACACAGTGGTCATCCCATCAATATACCTTTCTCTTTTCCTCATTCATTCATTTATTAGTTTGATAATTTCTTTCTTTTTTTCTTTCTTTCTTTCTTTCTTTCTTTCTTTCTTTCTTTCTTTCTTTCTTTCTTCATTCCATCCTTTCGTTTGCTCATTCTTTTGTTCCTTCACTCCCTCGTTTTTTTTATTTATTTGTTAATTTATTCATCCCATTTCTTTCTTTCTTTCTTTCTTTCTTTCATCCTTTCTTTTAACCACCCCACTTCATTAGGTGGGCGGAGTCAACAATGTCAACTTCAGCACAGAAAGTTTGAATAAATTAACCACAGCACAATAATTCAATTAAGAAAAAAAAAAAGGGGGGGGGGGGGTTGAGCGAGATGTCACGGAGCAGAACGAGTGCGATGAAGCTCTGCTCGAACCCAGGCGTGAGGTTGTTGGTGTTAAATGAACGTCTCCGCAGTTCCATGCTGCAGGTGATAATGTAACACCAGACATGTGGGAGTGTCGCTGAAAGTGTCGTGAGTTCCATCTGCAGCTTGGAGGAAACAATTCCTCAAAGATGCTCCGAACGTCATTGTCATTGATGGTGTTTTTTTCAGGTTTTCGTGGACTTTCTGGTGGAAATTCTTCTTTATCTCCAATTAAGTCTAAAATCAGAGGAGGAACTCTGAAGAAGGGAGAACATTGTCTGATCTACTCCACTCACATGTCAATCACGTTGCTTGTAAATACACTTAGCCCCGCCTCCTGCAAGAACATCCACCAGCTTGTGAAAGTCTGAGAGCAGTGTAGAAGATTAAACACAGGCTCACTCAGGACGGAGAAATGTTCATAAAAAACTAAACAAACAAACAAAAAACAATATTTATAATTTATTATTTTATTATTAATAAATCTCCTATTATTTAAATTTGATTATTTACAATGTTTAATATTTATTATTAAATTTGTTTATGAGTTTTAGGATAATATATAATAATTCAACCTTTTTATTCAGAAACCAAGAGAGAGGTAAAAAAGAGAACACAAATAACTGGAGGTAGAAAAATTCAGAGAAAGAGGGAAGAGAAAAGAATGAGGGGGAAAAAAGCGTGATTGTTTCAGAGAACAGAAGGAAATGGGAAGAAATGAAAGAAAAAGAAATGGATGAGAGTAAAGGCTGGAAAATAGAGAGAGCACACGTGTATAAAGATGTATTATGGAAAGAAAAAAGCAGGTGAAGTACAATGAGAGAGAGAGAGAGAGAGAGAGAGAGAGAGAGAGAGAGAGAAAGAGAGAAAGAGAGAAAGAGAGAGAGAGAGAAAGAGAGAGAGAGAGAGAGAGAGAGAGAGAGAGAGAGAGAGAGAGAGAAAGGAAGGAAGGAAGGAAGGCTGAAAACTGGCCAATTAAAAAGAGGAAGGGAATTGGTGTTAAAAGGATGGAGTGACAGAAAGAAAGAAAGAAAGAAAGAAAGAAAGAAAGAAAGAAAGAAAGAGTCTCTGGCAATTTTAAGGAAAATTTGAAAATACTAGTGGAGAAAAAAGGAATTGCTATAAAATAGATGAAAATAACAGGGAGAGGAAGAATAAAAAAAAAAGGAAAATAAGAGGAGAAGAAGAACGAGGGAAACGATGGCCAGAGTAAAATGAGAAACTGTAAGAGAGAAAATGAAATGAAAGAACGAGTGAAAATAATTTACGCCATTTGGCAGATGCCCAAATCCAGAGGGACTCACATTTATCTCACTCATACGCCTGCCTGAGCAGCTCTGGGGCTAAGGGCCTTGCTCAGGGGCCCAACAGTAGCAGTTCGTTGGCTGGGATTTGAACTTACAAACTTCAGATTCAAAGTCCAACGTCTTACCCACTAAACCACCACCTCCACGTGCACCTGTGGACCTGTACAGAACCCTGAAGGTGATCACATGACCATCAAACAAATATTTTTAAAAAAGCCGTCGTAATAAAATTATTTATAGATGTCACATGATCTGTTGTTATGGCAACAGATCATTGCTATGTGCTTATTAAACATCTCATTCCACATCTACTCTCCATATCGTCTTATACAGAGCTCCACTCTTCTAGGAAGATGCTCCTCTATTTTGTGGAGATTCATACAAGGGTGTAAAATCAGGTAGTGATGGAGGTGAGAAGGTGAGGAGGTTCCTGGGGTGCAGTCAGTGTTCACATTCATCCCAAAGATGTTCAATAGGGTTGGAGCTCTTCAGCAGGAGATCTTCCACACACTTGCAACTCATGGAAAGCAGATCTTCATGGAGTTGGATTTGTAAACAGGTCATCCTGCTGGAACAGGTTTGGGTCTCTTAGTTCAAGTGAAGGAAAGATGTTCATGCTACAGCATCTAAAGATGTCCTACACACACACACACACACACACACACACACACACGATGGTGATTACCACTCCCTGCTGCTGTTGTAGAAGGTTATTTTCTCCCATAGTTTCTGGTACGTTTGTGAGGTGAAGACGTTCCTGCTCTGGCGTACGTCCGTGGCTCCGCCCCCTTGCACGTGATCACCGCTTCGTTAGATGGGTTTATTGACGAATTGGTGCTCGTGAGGAGCGAGTTTAGCAGTGCAGCAAAACAGCAACGTCTCACTCGTTTCAGATCGATCGTGCTGATTTGATATGAAGAACAATCTCTCTCTCTCTCTCTCTCTCTCTCTCTCTCTCTTTTGCCTTCTCTCTCTCTCATTCTCTTTCTCCTTTTCTCCTTCTTTCGTTTTCTCCTAGAAGGTGATCCTTCGCTTGGCTAGTTTGCTGCAGAGGTGGAATTATCCACAGTGGAATTCATCACCGCTCCATGGCTTTCCTTAATAACCTGCTAATGAGAAAGAAAAAAGAAGGACAGAGAGAGAGCGAGAGAGAGGAGAGAGAGAGAGAGAGAGAGAGAGAGAGAAGTGTCTGGACAGGAAGGAGTTAAACCCATAAAGATGTAGCTCGGCCCTGACCCTTCACACTCCAACGGATCCCCCGTGTCGAATTCTTATTCCCCACCAAACTGACAAAGTGTTTTTAATCTTTTCTCTCGCTCTCTCCTGGAGATTGGGGAAAGAAAAATCAATACTCGCTGGCAGCAGATCCAGCAGGCGGCTGAATTACAGCGAGCAGCGTCTCACGCCGCACAAACACCCAGCCAGACCCCCGACACGCCAAGCACTAGAGGGTCACCGAGCCATATTTACTACTGCATCTCTCCATCACCCAGAAATAACCGCGAGAGAGAGAGAGAGAGAGAGAGAGAGAGAGAGAGAAGGAGAGATAGATAGAAGGAGAGAGAGTATGTGTAAGAGAAAGAGAGAGAAAGAGAAAAAGAGAGAGGGAGAGAGAGGGAGAAGTAGTGAGAGAAAGAAATAAAGAGGGAGAAGTAGAGAGAGAGAGAAGAGAGAGCTTAGAGAAACCGCGAGAGAGAGAGAGAGAGAGAGAGAGAGAGAGAGAGAGAAGGAGAATGGAAGAGAGAGAGGTAGGGGAGAGAGATAGAAGGAGAGAGAGAGTATGTGTAAGAAAAAGAGAGAGAGAGAGGGGAGGGAGGGAGAGAGAGAGACAGGTAAGGAGAGATAGATAGAAGGAGAGAGAGTATGTGTAAGAGAAAGAGAGAGAAAGAGAAAGAGAGAGAGGGAGAGAGAGGGAGAAGTAGTGAGAGAAAGAAATAAAGAGGGAGAAGTAGAGAGAGAGAGAGAGAGAGAGAGAGAGAGAGACAGGTAAGGAGAGATAGATAGAAGGAGAGAGTATGTGTATGAGAAAAAGGGAGAGAGATAGAGAGAGAGAGAGAGGGAGAGAGAGAGAGATGCTAATATGTTAATATGTTAATATATGCATATATTCGGTTTATATGTTATAGATTTATTATACATTTGTTTTGTATTATATAATCGTATAATGAATGATGGCAGAAGTACAATTTAAAGAACAGGGAATTTGAATAAGGAAAGTGGGAGAAAAGAAAGTAGTACAGAAGAGAGGGAAGAGGGAAGAGGGGATTGAGAAACGGAAACAAGAAAAGAATGGAGGGACTGAAAGAAAAACATTAAAGGCTGAAATGTTAATAAGAAAATTAAACAAAATATGATAGAAATTAAGTGAAGAGAGAACAGACAAAAAAGAGAGGACAAGCAAAAAGAAAGAACGATGAAAGAGAAAAACAGAAAAGAACAGAGAAGCAAAAGAAAGAGTATGGTACAGGGTCATTGAAAAGAGAAAGGTAGATTGTTCAGAGAAAGAGAGAAAAAGAGAAAGGGGGTGGTGAAAGAAAGAAAGAAAATGACAGCAGAAGAAAGAAAGAGACTTTATTAAAACAATGGAAAACAGTAAAGAAAGAAAGAGAGAGAGAGAGAGAGAGAGAGAGAGAGGGAGAGAGAGAGAGAGAGAGAAATGAGGAGGAGACAGAGGGAGATGAGAATCCTTAGAATGAAACAGAATGAAATAAGGATTTGGGAGAGAGTGAAAAAAAGAGAAAGAGCGAATGAACAAAGAGGTGGAGGTAGAGAAAATAAGGCAATTAGCCGAGAGCGAAAGAAGAAAAAAACTGCGAGGATGGGTGGATAATTAGGGAGAGAGTGAGAGAGAGAGAGAGCAGAGAAGCAGTGATGGTGAAGAAAGGACTTAATTAGAAGAAAGAGAGAGAGAGAGAGAGAGAGAGAGAGAGAGAGAGAGAGAGAGAGAGAGAGAGAGAAAGAGAGAGAGAGAGGGGGGTGAAAAAAAGTAAAAAAATAAAAATAAAAAAGAGAGAGAAACAAGACAGGAGCACAGTCTGTTATTATCTCTGGTCATTTCATTTCATTAATAAAAGGCACTGAAAGAGAGGGATCATAGGACCTACACACACACACACACACACACACACACACACACACACACACACGCTGAGCAGTAGGTCATTATGTGTTAATCACACCTCTCACACTCCTGCTGCTCTCACAGCGATCCTCGACCTCTGCGCCATCTTCTTTATATAGAGCAAAGAGACAAAAAGGACATCGTCGCTTCCTGTACAGTCCACCATTAACGCTAACGCTAACTCTAACACCACCATTAACGCTAACTCTAACACCACCATTAACGCTAACGCTAACTCTAACACCACCATTAACGCTAACTCCAACACCACCATTAACGCTAACTCTAACACCACCATTAACGCTAACTCTAACACCACCATTAACGCTAACTCTAACACCACCATTAACGCTAACTCTAACACCACCATTAACGCTAACTCTAACACCACCATTAACGCTAACGCTAACTCTAACACCACCATTAACGCTAACGCTAACACCAACACCACCATTAACGCTAACTCCAACACCACCATTAACGCTAACTCTAACACCACCATTAACGCTAACGCTAACTCCAACACCACCATTAATGCTAACGCTAACTCTAACACCACCATTAACGCTAACGCTAACTCCAACACCACCATTAACGCTAACGCTAACACCAACACCACCATAACGCTAACGCTAACTCCAACACCACCATTAACGCTATCGCTAACTCCAACACCACCATTAACGCTAACTCCAACACCACCATTAATGCTAACGCTAACTCTAACACCACCATTAACGCTAACGCTAACACCAACACCACCATTAACACTAATGCTAACTCCAACACAACCATTAACGCTAAGGCTAACTCTAACACCACTATTAATGCTAACACTAACTCCAACACCGCTATTAATGCTAACGCTAACTCCAACACCACCAATAATGCTAACTCCATATATATACTCCTATATATATATATATTTTTATTTTTTATTTTTTTTGTTTGTTTGTGTGTGCGTGTGTGTGCGTGTGCGTGTGTTTGTGTGTGTGTCAAATCAGCACCAAAATCCACCATGACGCAAACATCCGGCAATTAAAACCGTCCGTGTGGAAACAAAGCCAAAGGTCCGTTTGGTGTCCTGATGATTTACGTCATTTAAAACACCAGAATTATTTATAAACATTTACAAGAATATTTTAGTCTTTATGCTTTATGTTGAGTTTAATTTCTCTAATAATAAACACACATTTGCATAAAGTATTAATATTCTCCATGCGCATGCTGATTAGAGTATTAAAAACTTTAAGTATTAATTTAAGGTACATTTAGAACAGATACAAACGTGCAATTAAAATGCGATTATTAACGATTAGATATTTAAATGTGCCACAGATTTGAATATATTTATAAAACTGAATTTAATATATTTATATATTTATATAGTATGTTTTTGACATATAGCTAAGATTTCATTTCTTTTTTTTATATATATTTGTTTTGAAATAAATAATTTAGATTATACAACATTTAGATGATGGATTAAATAAATAAAATGGTCTTCACCTCTGAGACACTTTTTTTCTTCATATTCCCACTCAATCTTTTTGATCTTCTGCATGCGAACTGCTTTTTGTTCTTATATTCCACGTCTCATCTTTGGCTCTTTTACTGTTATGAGCACTGACCTTTTTGCTCTCTGGAGGAACCTAAATCTTTGTTCAAAACCTTTTTATTCTTCACATATAACAGTCATTATGTGTGTTAGTTGTGTGCTGTTTGTGTTTGTGTTTTTGTGTTGTTTATGCTTTTGATATACACAATTTGATAAAACTGCTTCATGCAACTGCATCGGCTTTTGTCCTGTTCTGGGTGAAAAGCCGTCTCTGTACCGCTGTCTGGTCCTGTCTCACGTGTTATTCTTCATTGTTAATTGTCTGTGAGCTCGAAAAAGGCATTGTTTATCATTTACATATATTATTATTATTATTATTATTATTATTATTATGATTTACTGCATTAGGATTAGTGTATAATATAAATACATTACTTTTATTTTACACATGAATTAATACAATATGTATGTCTGATTGTGTATTTGATTTGATATTGTTAATATTAATATGAGCAATTAAGGATTATTAATTAAGATTTTTATGACTGCATTATGTTGAGGACTGAGTTAGTTAGTTAGTTAGTTAGTTAGTTAGTTAGTTAGTTAGTTAGTTAGTTAGTTAGTTTGTTTGTTTGTTTGTTTGTCTCTGTGCACGGTTAGGGCGGGCGAGCATCCGCCTCTGACAGGGAGATTGTTTCAGGAAGCTGTCGCAAAAATGTCAGATTACTCAATTATGCGAGGCTCGACATCTGGCAGACAAACAATTAAGACTGCGAGCACGATAATGATGATGATGATGGTGATGTTGATGATGATGATGATAATCTGAACGTGTAATGGCTTTATTTTAAAACAAAGCGAAGTCATTTCCAGTGCTGATGCTCCAGGACTTTGCTGACTGATGGAATCTTATGTGTGTGTGTGTGTGTGTGTGTGTGTGTGTGTGTGTGTGTAGATATTAAAATAATTATAATAAATTATTTAATAATGATGAATAAGGTAATATAATAAAGTGTAGGAATGGTGTATTTCTACCGATACGTCGCCTCTCAGTGTTTCTGGTGAGACGTATCAGCGCTCTGGTGTTAGCTGCTGGAGCGTGTGGCTAATTAGCACAGAAAGCGAATTATCGACAGGTGCAGGACGCTAATCGATCAGCAACGGAGCGCCGAGAGAAACGCTACGCGCTAAAGAGATCTCACTCGACTTTAAATCGGCTTGATGACGATTACAATTTATACAGGTGTGTGTATGTGTGTGTGTGTGTGTATTTGTGTGTGTGTGTGTTCACCCTAATGAATCACAATCAGCTCAAAACTCCTCCCACATTCATCTGGACAGATTATGGAAAGTCTGAAGAACACTTTTCCCTGAAGTCCCTATACCACACACACACACACACACACACACACACACACACACACACACACACACACACACACACAAGTGTAATAACAGTTCGTCCTACATTTCAGTCAGACGTTTATTCTCGTTCCATCTCTATAATTGGCCGAGGAAAAGAGTCGAGACGGAGCGTCGGAGTCGCTGCTTGACTTAAACCTGAGATTATACAGCTGTTTGATTTGAGTTTAACATGTCACATGATCTGAGTCACATGACTCCATGCAACAGAGATGCAGCACTCAGTTTTAAAAAAAGAAAAAAAAACAGAACGTAGTGTTTTTCAGAATTATCCGAATCGACATGGACAACCACAGTTCATTAAAGAACCACATGGTGTATATATTATCCCTTTATTGTTGCATTTACAATCCAGAAAAACTGTCACTGTTTTACATTATAGAGGCTGTAAACGCCCGCCCCCTCCCCCGCCCCCGCCCCCTCCCCCTCCCCCGGTCTCTCTTTTTCTATTG
>MU580030.1:4659171-4684624 GCA_024362625.1 Silurus asotus
TGAAACCCCGAGTCGCGTCTCACCCACGCCTCCTGTACTCCAGCATTACTACAGCAATATACTGGGGGGGGGTGGATGGGGGGAGAGAGAGGCAGGGAGGGAGGGAGGGAGGTAGAGAAAGAGAGAGGGAGGGAGAGAGGGAGGTAGAGAAAGAGGGAGGGAGAGGAGGAAAAGGTGGGAGAGAGAAAGAAAGGGAGGGAGAATGGAAGAGAGAGTGAGGGAGGGATAGAAGGAGAGGCAGACGAAGGAAGAGAGGGAGAAAGAGAGGGAACAAGAGGGAGGGAGGGAGGGAGAGAGGAAGAAGCAGAGGAAGGGAGACAGGGTAGGGAAAGAGAGAGGGAGGGAGAGGGAGAGAGAAAGAGAGAGAAAGCAAGAGGGAGGGAGGAAAAGAGAGAGAAAGAGGGAGGGAGGAAGAGAGAGAGAAAACAAGGGAGAGAGAGATATCTTTAAAAGACTGAAATATCGCTGCAGGTCCATTTTACACTGAAAATACACCATTGAGAGCAATGTGAGAGAGAGAGAGAGAGAGAGAGAGAGAGAGAGAGAGAGAGAGAGAGAGAGAGAGAAGGAAGGAAAGAGAGAAAGATAGGATGTGAAAATGGTCAAAAGACAGACTGGGGAGAGAAAAATAGATTAAGCAAAAGAGTGGACATGAAATAGAGCAAGCAGGAGTAATGGCCAGACAAACATAGATAGATAGATAGATAGATAGATAGATAGATAGATAGATAGATAGATAGATAGATAGATAGATAGATAGTTGGGGGAGGGAAGGAAGAGTAAATGGATATGAGGTGAAAGAGAGAAAGGTAAAAGGATGTAGCAAATCAGAGAGAAATCTGAGAGAATTGAGACACAGGTGAGAAAGATATGTGACCTGCTGGGGCTGATGGGAAGTGGAGTTCGATGCCCCTTTCAGTGTCGCCATGACGATACAGTGATACATAAAAGACAGAACGGCGAGTGTTGAAATTCGACTTCTGTTAATGAAATACAACAGTTTCTGCCCTCGGGAGTGAACAGAGAAGCACTTGATCCATTCATCTGAGTTATATTAATTTATTTAGTCCATTTAGTCCACAGACGATTATATACTCAAGCTACGAGACACGTTTTTAATGCGTGTTTCCTGTAATGAGGAAGAAGGTAGATGCAAAAAGCAGACAGACAAATCCAAATCAAAACCCGAGATATCGTCAACGTGAAAGAAGCGAACGTCAGTCGATCAGCAAACGAACAAAAACCTGAAACCATTCAAAGAAATTGTAATTGGAAGCAGGTGTGAATGATGAGTGTGAGGGTGCACGTGAACGTGAGCGTGTAAGTGTGGGTTAGAAGTTGGAGTTCAGCGCTGCCATGTTTGAAGGCCGTGGAGAGAAGAACAGTGAACATTAAGTTAAAGAACAGTAGGACAGGCCTCTGTGTCAAACAGGCTCCGCCCCCTCATGCATAACTAAACCCTCACGTGACTCCTGAACGGCGCTGAAGTCAGAAGCCACGTCTGAGTTCTAAGTCACTGACGTGTTCATTTCTGGTTTTACTCACTTTTACACACGTGATCGCTTTCCTGACTTCTGATTGGCTGCGGTTTGATGCTGTTTTTAAAAGTGCTTTGCTGTGCGTCACTTGCAAATGAAATTTCACATACACACACACACACACACACTCACACACACACACACACACACACACACACACACACACACACACACACACATTACTTCTGAAGATGTAAAAGCAGACGGACAGAAGTGCTGAGTGTGTTGCTCATATTTCACTCCGAGAAAATATTAATACAGAGGGAGGGGGATTTAATGAGATCGAATTTTAAAAAAAAAGTAAAGGAGAGAGAGAGAGAAAGAGAGAAATGGATAGAGGAGAGAGAGAGAGCAAAGAGATAGTGAGAAAGGAGAGGGATAGAGAGAAGGAGTGAAGGGGGAGGGAAAGAACAAGAGAACAGAAGAGAGAGCCAGAGAGAGAAAAAGAGAGATCGAGAGAAATAGTAAAGAGGGGGAAGAAAGTGAGAGAGTGATATATATATACACACACACAGAAAAAGAGGGAGAGAAAGAAAAAGATAGGGGTTTGGCATGGAAAAAAAAGACAAAAAAAGAGGGAAGAAATGTGATTTGAAAAAAAAGGCTGAGAATCGTAAAGTGTAAAAGATGATTGAAAAGAAAAAACGGTAGAAAGAAAAAAGAAAGGGGAGAAAGAGAAGGATGAAAAGTGAGAGGATAAACAAGGCAAAATAAACAAATGAAAAGAAAAGAAGGAAAATGATAGAGGGTCAAAAGGAAGAAAGGATTAACAAGAATGATTTGAAGGGAGGAAAAAAAAGGAGATCATAAAAAAGGAGGAGAGAGAGGGAGAGGGAGAGAGGGAGAGGAGTAGCATGAGGGAGAGATGGAGAGAGAACAGGAGTGTGTGAGACGTTCGCACTCATCACTGTGACACACGAGTCTTCCTCTAATGTAAATATAAATATGAGCGTGTGTTCTCTGTTAGCTGTTGCTAAGCTACGTAGCATTAGCGAAGTGTGTGTGTGTGTGTGTGTGTGTGTGTGTGTGTGTGTGTGTGTGTGTGTGTGTGTGTGTGTGTGTGTTGTGTTTGGGTGTATGTGTGTGTTGTGTTTGGGTGTATGTGTGTGTGCGTGTGTCTGTTTGCACATGTCTTTTTTTTCACAAAGAAGTTCAGACATATGATAAAGAGCAGCTTTTGAAAATGTACACACACACACACACACACACACACACACACACACACACACACACACACACACACATACACACACACACACACACACACACATATCTAAACACCATTTGTGGTTGAACACCTTTAAAATATAAAATATATATACTTACATTAAAATACAAATGTATTAATATTACTAAATCATATTTACATATTAGGCCACACCCACTTTTCTTTCATTTTTGCTTTGGTTGAGAATTTAATTGGGAGAAATAATTATATCTAAGTTTTTTATTACATTATATAACATATAAAAACTGTAAAGTGTAAAAACTGTTATACAGTGGTTATTACATGTTTTACATAATTGTATATTATTTTATCTTTAGTGTTTTATTCTTATTACACCTCCCAATAATTACTTTTTTATTTTGTAAAAAAAAAAAAAAAAATTTTTTTCTACGTATTTTGTTTCATATTGTGTAAAGCTGTAAAGTTTTATGCTGTATTGTGTTGTGTTGAGTTGTGTTGTGTTGAGTTGTGTTCTGTTGTGTTGAGTTGTGTTGTGTTGTGTTGTGTTCACTTCTACACTGGAGGTTCAGCACTTCCTTCAACATAATATAATAAATAATAATAAATATAATAAATAAATATAATAATAAATGACCATATCAGCAATTTCTTGTCTGCGTTTATTTTTACCAGCGGTGTGTAACGAGCTGTTACTATAGAAGCCGTAGTGTATCAGAGAAAACGCATTAACACACCTGCACTACTGTCAGAGGTGCTGTTCTAGAGAATTAATCAACCCATTCTGTTCTGACCAATCAGAGCGCAGAACTCAGCCGAAGGTTCCTGTGCTGGGTTTCACGCTCGGTGTATAAAGAGGTTTCAGGAAACAAACAGTGAGACAAAAGCCAGCTGCAGCTGCTACACAAGTGTGTGTGTGTGTGTGTGTGTGTGTGTGTGTGTGTGTGTGTGTGTGTGTGTGTGTGTGTGTGTGTGTGATCTGTCGCTCTGCCATCATATCAGTGTTTGTCTATGTTACAGGTGTCCTGTGTGTGTTTGTTGGCTCACAGCTGATTACAGGCTTTTAACTTCATCTTGTCAACACTCATCTGTTAAATGGAGAGAAAAATACACTCCTTCATCTATCTATCTATCTATCTATCTATCTATCTATCTATCTATCTATCTATCTATCTATCTATCTATCTATCTATCTATCTATCTATCTGTCTGTCTGTCTGTCTGTCTGTCTGTATGTCTGTCTGTCTGTCTGTCTGTCTAAAATCTCTAGTGAAAAGGCATTAAAAAATATTTAATTGATTCAATGTTTTATTTCCAGGATATAAGAATTAAATGAAAGAAGAGAAAGAGAGGAAAAAAAGCAGGCAGTTAAAAAAAATATATATATATACATATATATATATATATGCACAAAAAGCTAGAGGAGCAATTATGTACACAGAGATTCTGTGTGTCGTGTGTAGTGTAGAAAATCTCTAGTGAAAAGGCATTATGATTAAGGCATAAACAAAAAATATTTAATTGATTAAATGTTTTATTTCCAGGATATTAGAATTAAATGAAAGAAGAGAAAGAGGAGGAAAAGGCAGGCAGATTAAAAAATATATATATATATATATGCACAAAAATCCAGAAGAGCAATTATGTGCACAGAGATTCTGTGTGTCGTGTGTAGTGTAGATGATGTGGGCGAAGCTATAGTGTGTGTAGTGGGCAGAGGTGGAGTGTGGAGTGTGCGAAGATGGAGTGTGTAGTGGGCGGAGGTGAAGTGTGGAGTGGGCGGAGCTGGAGTGTGGAGTGGGCGGAGATTGAGTGTGTAGTGTTGTGTGAGTGTTTGGTGGGAAGAGGTGGAGTGTGTAGTGTTGTGTGAGTGTTTGGTGGGAAGAGGTGGAGTGTGTAGTGTTGTGTGAGTGTTTGGTGGGAAGAGGTGGAGTGTGTAGTGTTGTGCGAGTGTGTAGTGGGCGGAGGTGGAGTGTGTAGTGTTGTGCGAGTGTGTAGTGGGCGGAGGTGTAGTGTGTAGTGTTGTGCGAGTGTGTAGTGGGTGGAGGTGGAGTGTGTAGTGTTGTGCGAGTGTGTAGTGGGCGGAGGTGGAGTGTGTAGTGTTGTGCGAGTGTGTAGTGGGCGGAGGTGGAGTGTGTAGTGTTGTGCGAGTGTGTAGTGGGCGGAGGTGGAGTGTGTAGTGTTGTGCGAGTGTGTAGTGGGCGGAGGTGGAGTGTGTAGTGTTGTGCGAGTGTGTAGTGGGCGGAGGTGGAGTGTGTAGTGTTGTGCGAGTGTGTAGTGGGCGGAGGTGGAGTGTGTAGTGTTGTGCGAGTGTGTAGTGGGCGGAGGTGGAGTGTGTAGTGTTGTGCGAGTGTGTAGTGGGCGGAGGTGGAGTGTGTAGTGTTGTGCGAGTGTGTAGTGGGCGGAGGTGGAGTGTGTAGTGTTGTGCGAGTGTGTAGTGGGCGGAGGTGGAGTGTGTAGTGTTGTGCGAGTGTGTAGTGGGCGGAGGTGGAGTGTGTAGTGTTGTGCGAGTGTGTAGTGGGCGGAGGTGGAGTGTGTAGTGTTGTGCGAGTGTGTAGTGGGCGGAGGTGGAGTGTGTAGTGTTGTGCGAGTGTGTAGTGGGCGGAGGTGGAGTGTGTAGTGTTGTGCGAGTGTGTAGTGGGCGGAGGTGGAGTGTGTAGTGTTGTGCGAGTGTGTAGTGGGCGGAGGTGGAGTGTGTAGTGTTGTGCGAGTGTGTAGTGGGCGGAGGTGGAGTGTGTAGTGTTGTGCGAGTGTGTAGTGGGCGGAGGTGGAGTGTGTAGTGTTGTGCGAGTGTGTAGTGGGCGGAGGTGGAGTGTGTAGTGTTGTGCGAGTGTGTAGTGGGCGGAGGTGGAGTGTGTAGTGTTGTGCGAGTGTGTAGTGGGCGGAGGTGGAGTGTGTAGTGTTGTGCGAGTGTGTGGTGGGTGGAGGTGGAGTGTGTAGTGTTTTGTGAGTGTGTGGTGGGTGGAGGTGGAGTGTGTAGTGTTGTGCGAGTGTGTAGTGGGTGGAGGTGGAGTGTGTAGTGTTGTGCGAGTGTGTGGTGGCCAGAGGTGGAGTGTGTAGTGTGTAGTGTTGTGCGAGTGTGTGGTGGGTGGAGGTGGAGTGTGTAGTTTTGTGTGAGTGTGTGGTGGGTGGAGGTGGAGTGTGTAGTGTTGTGTGAGTGTTTGGTGGGAAGAGGTGGAGTGTGTAGTGTTGTGCGAGTGTGTGGTGGTGTGTGGAGGTGGAGTGTGTAGTGTTGTGCGAGTGTGTAGTGGGCGGAGGTGGAGTGTGTAGTGTTGTGCGAGTGTGTAGTGGGCGGAGGTGGAGTGTGTAGTGTTGTGTGAGTGTTTGGTGGGAAGAGGTGGAGTGTGTAGTGTTGTGCGAGTGTGTAGTGGGCGGAGGTGGAGTGTGTAGTGTTGTGCGAGTGTGTAGTGGGCGGAGGTGGAGTGTGTAGTGTTGTGCGAGTGTGTAGTGGGCGGAGGTGGAGTGTGTAGTGTTGTGCGAGTGTGTAGTGGGCGGAGGTGGAGTGTGTAGTGTTGTGCGAGTGTGTAGTGGGCGGAGGTGGAGTGTGTAGTGTTGTGCGAGTGTGTAGTGGGCGGAGGTGTGTTGTGCGAGTGTGTGGTGGTGGGAAGAGGTGGAGTGTGTAGTGTTGTGCGAGTGTGTAGTGGGCGGAGGTGGAGTGTGTAGTGTTGTGCGAGTGTGTAGTGGGCGGAGGTGGAGTGTGTAGTGTTGTGCGAGTGTGTGGTGGGCGGAGGTGGAGTGTGTAGTGTTGTGCGAGTGTGTAGTGTAAAATGTGTGGACTCGGTGGTGTTCTAACGAAAGCCTTTAATCAGACTGAAAGTGCTGCGAGAGCGAGTTTGTGGCGTGAGGATCGTCTCCTTCTCAGAGCGCTCAGAGCTCAGATCAATAACAGTGTGAGAAACGGCCAGGAATAAATGGAGTAGTCTAATGTGGCTGAGTTTCTCATTTAGGACTCGGAGCACTAACCTCCTTCTCTCATTCCCTCGAGGAAACAGGGATATGATTAGGAATTCGTTAGAACACTTCTATTTTTATGCTGATGACACACTTTTCGCCTCGCCTCGCTTTTCTTCTTCTCCTCTCTTCTCTTCTTTTCTCTTCTCTTCTCTTCTCTTCTCTTCTCTTCTCTTCTCTTCTCTTCTAATTTCTCTTTGTCTCCTTTTTCATCTCCTGTCCCTCACAATCGCTCTGCATCTTTTCTTCTCTCTCCTTTCATTCACTTTTCCCTCTACTCTTCACTCTAATCTTTTCCATCTTTTCTTTTCTCCTCCTCTATCTGCTTCCTATGTCTTCTCTCTTCTAATTCCTCCCTTTTTTCCTCACCTTTCTTCAATTTCTCTGTCAATCTCTCATTCTTTATCTATTCTCTTTACTCTCTTTACTCTTTCTTATTTCTCTCTTGAATCTCCCCTCTCTCTCTCTCTCTCTCTCTCTCTCTCTCTCTCTCTCTCTCTCTCTCTCGTTTGCCGAGTTTGATTTCCCCTCCGCTCACTATTGTATCGGACACGTTTAGATTAGATTAGAGTCGGGACTGTCACGCGGATGAGCGTCTCCGTGAGAAATACTTTATTAAGTTAAAAGAAATCGGCGCCTCTGCGTTTGATGAACTCGGCGGAACTGACAGCGATATGAGCGAGAGAAACGTACGCCATGCTCTGGTAGACGTGTGAGAAGCTCAGTCTCAGCCGGAGGGACGGACGAGGAACGTAATCAGATTACTCCTCCATTCATTAGAATAATCTCCCGGTTCCTCTGCGCACCTTCTCATATACAGCGTCACGTATACGGCGGAACCTTCGCAAAATATCACACGCCTCGTCTGTGTTCACGTTCTCACGCGGGACGAGTCACTTCCTGTTCTGTTACATTATAGCAGCTATAAACACTCGCTTTAATCTGATTGGTGCAAGGCGCTGACACTGGAGACTCCTTCTCTAAATATCAATAAAAGAACTATCTCTACAAACATTTCATCACACGTCCCCGCCCTCAAGCCATCGCTATGGAAACAACATATAAGAATGAGTGTTATGTTGATATAAAGTGATTGGCAGCATTGCTAATTTAACTGCAGTGTCGATTACAGCTAATACCGTTCATGTGTAGCTAGCTAGCTAACTTGCTAACTATGTTAGCTAATGCTAAGCTTAAACTCCGGCTCGCGCTCTCCGAGCTGGTTTGCTAGCATGTAAACGATTTTTTTCCTGATGTTAGGCCATTGGGTGTGGCCATGCTAATTAGCATATTTATGTATATGCAAATAAGAATAAAAGCCCTAATTTCCGGCATTCAATGTGATTAAACAGAGCACCTGGTCACATGATATTCTGGTGAGAAAATGTTTAGCTTGGCCGCCTCGTTCCAGCTCTTTATTCGAACATAAGAGGAAGAATCTGTCCATCGTCTCGTCTCGGCCGCGATGTCTGGTATTGTGTCAGTCCAAACAGGACCGGGATTCTCTGGACAGAGGCGGCACTCGGATTTCTGCGTTTGTTTTGCGGTGAAAGCGAGGGATGAGGGGGGAGATTACACGTCCTGACGGGCGTGATTAATCACCGCTCAGCAGACATCTGAATAGAACTCAGGAAAGGTTTAACTTTTTAATTCATCCCACACGCAATCTATTCGAACCAGCTGCTGCCTCGCCTCGTCTCGAGCCGCCTTTTCCCAGTGACCACTGCTTCTGTTCTCTCTCCCTCTCTCCCTCTCTCTCTCTCTCTGTCTCTGTGTTTCCTTGGCTTTCATAATTATCTGGGGAACAGGGGATGGCGAGAGCAGTTGTTCTTTTCTGTGAGCGTTTTGGCCGCATCGCGCCGGCTCTCGTTACGCTCCGATTGTCTCGCGGTTTTTATTGTGGAAATTATTAATTTCAGGAAACAATAAGGAAATTGGTTATTTTATAAAAAATAAAAATGAAAGAAAGAAAGAAAGAGAAAAAGAACAAGAAAAAGAAAGAAAAAAGCCCCAGTTGCGAACAAGGTGATCGTTTTCCTGTGGACGACAAAAAATAATGTAATGGAGCACATGTCATTTTTTTCTCCATATAATGGCCCTGTCTCTGAGCGCCTTTATTTTCCCAACTCGCTTTTTACACCGAGCCGATATCTATCTCTCCGGAGGACGGAAGGATGGAGACGCACTCATCAAAGCCAAGTATACCTCTCTTACCCTCCCTCCATCCCTCCCTTTCTCTCTTTCTCTCTAACGTACTGTATATACTGTAAACATACCAAAAACCTTCCAATCAAAAGATTCATATTGAATAAAAACAGGACGCCCCCTGAGCTCAGTCCAATCACTGTTCCTTTATACTGAATACAAAATCATCAACATCCACCATGAAGTTTCCTTTAAAAGAACGTCCTGCAGTTTTATTCCTCTTTCACCTCAACAGTTCACCAACATTTACAGATCTGTAGATTTAGAATCCAATGTCATAAGTTGCATCCATTTATAGCTACAGTTAAAGCTCACAAAACAAATCTATCTATCTATCTATCTATCTATCTATCTATCTATCTATCTATCTATCTATCTATCTATCTATCTATCTATCAATGCTCATTCCATCATCAGACTTTAAATTAGCTGGTTACATGCCAATAAAAAAACAGCTTGTTGTAAAGTAATTATCCCTAGGTATTTAGTGCACTGATGTTCTGCTGTACTTAGAGGGTAAGGGTTAGGGTTTGGGCTGACCCTAAACCTAACCCTAATCCTAACCCTAAACCTAACCCTAACCTTAATCCTAACCCTAAACCTAACCTTAATCCTAACCCTAACCCTTATCCTAACCCTAATCCTAACCCTAATCCTAACCCTAACCCTAAACCTTACCCTAATCCTAACACTAACCCTAATCCTAACCTTAATCCTAATCCTACCCCTAACCCTTACCCTAATCCTAACACTAACCCTAATCCTAACCTTAATCCTAACCCTAACCCTAACCCTAACCTTAATCCTAACCCTAACCCTATCCTTAATCCTAATCCTAACACTAACCCTAACCCTAACCCTAACCTTAATCCTAATCCTAACACTAACCCTAACCCTAACCTTAAACCTAACACTTATACTAACCCTAATCCTAACCCTAACCCTAAACCTAACCCTAACCCCAATCCTAAACCTAACCCTAATCCTAAACCTAACCCTAACCTTAATCCTAACCCTAACCCTAATCCTAACCCTAACCCTAAACCTAACCCTAACCTTAATCCTTACCCTTACCCTAACCCTAAACCTAAACCTAACCCTAACCCTAATCCTAACCCTAACCTTAATCCTAACCCTAACCCTAACCATCCCTAACCCTAATTTCTAGGCCTAGCCCTAAAACCTTACCCTAATTTCTAACCCTAACCCTAATTTCTAAATTTAACCCTAACCCTATTTTTTATCCCTAACCCTAACCGCTAACCTTAACCCCAACCCTAACCCTAACCCTAACCCTAACCGCTAACCTTAACCCCAAACCTAACCCTAATCCTAACCCTAACCCTAAACCTAACCCTAACCTTAATCCTAACCCTTACCCTAACCCTAATCCTAACCCTAACCCTAAACCTAACCCTAACCTTAATCCTAACCCTAACCCTAATCCAAACCCTAACCCTAAACCTAACCCTAACCTTAATCCTAACCCTTACCCTAACCCTAACCCTAATCCTAA
Organism: Silurus asotus; assembly: GCA_024362625.1. NCBI lineage: Eukaryota > Metazoa > Chordata > Actinopteri > Siluriformes > Siluridae > Silurus > Silurus asotus. Next base: position 4,669,568 of record MU580030.1, read on the forward strand.
CCCTAACCCTAAACCTAACCCTAATTTTAATCCTAACCCTAACCCTAATCCTAACCTCTTTTTAACAATCACGATCCACAACTGCGGTGTAAATTGCAATATTCAGCATGTATCATTATTACAGATGTGTTCAGGTGTATTGTTATATTTAACATGAATATTATTATTATTATTATTATTATAAATATTGTAAGTTATTGTTTGTTTGCTTCGTTGTTCCTTTTATTAAATAATTGTTAAAATAATTCATTCGATTCGTTTTAACGCGTATAAAAATCTCCCAGAATAAAAAATCCTTGTGGTCTTTTTGTTTTGCGTCGCAGACACGCGGCGGTGAATAACGGAATGTTTCACGATGATGTACGACGAAGCCGAACGAGATGCAGCCTGGGTTCATTATGCAGCCTGAAAAATAAATGGTTCGGTGTACGTGCATTAATTTTTTATCATGATAATATTGCAAACGGTGATATTAAAATTTAATATCCACACGCACGCTTTGAGTCACGCCGCCCTGCTCGCGAGTGTGTGTGTGTGTGTGTGTGTGTGTGTGTGTGTGTGTTCATTTAAAGTCAGCACACAGAGGAAGCACACTGAGACCATCTGCAGTCAGAGTGTGTGTGTGTGTGTGTGTGTGTGTGTGTGTGTGTGTGTGTGTGTGTGTGTGTGTGTGTGTCTGTACAGAAAGAAGAGCAGGTCTTTCGAGGCCAGTCTCAGTCTCCCTTGTGAGACAAACAGCGTGTGGAATTATTTACCTGCAGATCCCCAGGTCCTCACTGCTGACATTATTCAGGCCTGATCCTTTAAACAGCTGCTCGCTTTTGCTTAGATTGGAACCGATCCAGTCACAAAGACAGAAATGTGAGGACCTGAGGGGAAGTGTGTCCACGTTTCTGTCCTCCTGGTGCACACCATGGATCATCTCCTCCGAACACCAGAATGAGTTTAACCCTTACTCCTGCTTCCATATATGATATTTATACCAGTGATAATCCAGGTGGAGGTGTGAGATTATCACCTCACACCAGGGTCACCTCCCAGCGTTGACACGTTCTAATAACGTGTTGAGATGGTGAACAGGTTTTTTTTCCAACATCTTTAATTTGTAAAGAAAGAGAATAAAGGAAAGGCTGATGAGGGAAAAGGAGTTTATAGCTGGAGGTTGGTAGATTAATCAGGGCTGTTTTTTGGAATTTTTTAATTAATTGGCATCGGCTAATTGTGCTGCAAATTAGGCCGATTATTGCGCAGGCGCATCTGACAAGCCAAACTGCAGGCATGTGAGAGAACAGAACTCTCTCATACCAGCAGGTGGCAGTAGTCTGTATTCGGTATTCAAACAGGAAAACTGTAAATATATAACGCGGAGCAGCAAAGAAAAGAGAAAGAATGACAAGTGTCTGTGGGTTCCCTCTTTACTCATCATTTTACTTTCATCACTTCTATTTCCTTTTTCCTGTGAGCGCATTTGCTGAGCTGAAAAGCCAATCGCAGTTCTCTCACTCGTCAATGAGCTCCGTCTCCGATTTGACAATTTTATGAGATGAAGCGGAAAAAAGAAAATGGGCCAAACATATAGCCATATATATATATATATATCCCTGATTTCTAAATATCAGCATCAGCATCAGCATCGGACAGAGAAAACATGTATCGGTCAACTTTTAATTATAGCTGCTATAATGTAAGCGAGAAAGTGAACTGGAATATTAGCTATTAAAAAAAAAAAAAAAAGGAAAAACTGCAAATTGCAGTTAGGGTGAGATGGTGGAGGAGCTGGGAGCTTAGTGGTTACGGAATTGGACTTTGGATACGAAAGTCATGTGAAAGTATTTGATGAAAGTCATCAAATACTATCCACAATTAATCTGCCACTCCTGGGCCCCTGATCAAGGCTCCGAACCTCATAGCTACTCAGTTGTATGAATGTCACTCTGGATAAGGGCATCTTTTAAATGCCATCAATGCAATTTTCTAATATACACAATTAAGCAGTTTACGTTTAAGGGCCTTGCTCAAGGGCCCAGCTGTAGCAGCGTAGTGGTGCTGGGATTTGAACTCAGGACCTTCTCATCTGAAGTCCAACATCTTCACCGCTGAGCCTCCACTGTTACATCAAAAATCCAATTGTTGGTTCTCAGGCTGTTATACAGAATCTACATCATATAATCCTTTTTACTGACTCGTCCCTCTGTGTGTGTGTGTGTGTGTGTGTGTGTGTGTGTGTGTGTGTGTGTGTGTGTGTGTGTGTTTCCCTCCCACCTGCTCAGCTGTCACGCAAGTCAGCACAGTGAGAAATCCCAGAGCACTCGACACACACTGGAGTGGAAACATCGCCGATTAGAGCTCGAGCCGAGAGAAAGGCGACGCCCGCAAACTGGATAAAGACGTCAGATACACTCAGCATGGGCAGAAAACTCTATGTCTGTGTGTGTGTGTGTGTGTGTGTGTGTGTGTGTGTGTGTGTGTGTGTGTGTGTGTGTGTGTGTGTCAGGAGCGACGGTGATGAATTGTACAGTTTGTTGTCAGGTGTGTGACGGTACAGTGTTATGAAAAGAGAAAACACACTTTTCACAGGTGTGTGTGTGTGTGTGTGTGTGTGTGTGTGTGTCCACAGGATCAGAATTAACCACCAGCTCACTTTTCTTCACTATTTTAAATAACATAATGATTTAAAAAAAAAAAAAAAATTAATACGAATATATAAATAAATAAAAATCACATATTTGGCTCCTTTGACTGGAATACAACTGAATCAAATGAGTCACTTACTAGCTGGATGACTCTTATGACTCTTGACTATCAAGAACCAAATAAATATATTAAAAAAATTTTATTTTCATTTTATTTATGTTTATTTCATGCAGGTGAGGGGATTCCGGATTACAAACCACAATCGAGTGTCAGCGAAACAGTGTTCGGCCTCCACACTTCACTCCTTCATTTATTCTGTACATTTATATGATTCCTATACATTTTTATATTTATTTCTCATTGTTATTTAAACTTCTGTCAGTTAGTGTATGTTTTATATATAATTCCTGTGTGTGTGTGTGTGTGTGGGTGAGGGGATTCCGGATTACAAACCACAATCGAGTGTCAGCGAAACAGTGTTCGGCCTCCACACTTCACTCCTTCATTTATTCTGTACATTTATATGATTCCTATACATTTTTATATTAATTTCTCATTGTTATTTAAACTTCTGTCAGTTAGTGTATGTTGTATATATAATTCCTGTGTGTGTGTATGTGTGTGTGTGTGTGTGTGTGTGTGTGTGTGTGTGTGTGGGTGAACCTGCTTTCTCATCCTGCAAATCAATAAATCATTCAGCCCAGAATCTCATTTAGTCATTTAGTGAATCGCTGAATCAGTGAGTTTAATGAGTCAATTTCAGGCTTAAATGACTCATGAGTCATTAACTTAGGGAGTGAAAGACGGTTCTATTTACAATATTCTGGCCGACAACCTTACAGCGACTTACAGTTACCTCAGGTAAACAATTGAGCAGGTGAGGGATAGGGGTCTTACTCAGGGGCTGGGATTTAAACCCATGACCTTCTGATCAGAAGGCCAACAAATCTACTGAGCTCCCGCTTCACAAGTGTTCAGTGTGAGAGAAGCGTTTGTGTGAGACAGCAGTTCAGTGGGGTGTGGAGATCAGTGGTCAGTATAGAAGAGAGAAGATTGTTAGAATTTTATCAAATTAGGTGTGACAGATGATTTCCATCTATTACAAAGTTCTACAAAGGAGCTTTAAGGCTTCTTACAGAGGGTCAGGAGGCTCAGATTCAGGAGCAAAATTTATATTTTTCAGTTCCAGTTAAAAAAAATTATTACATTACGTTTATCAATAATAATAATAATAATAATAATAATGAAAAATGTTTTGCAAATCCCAGAATGGACACAAAAACATATTTATTTATATTTCTAGTCTCTGGGTTCCAGATGGCAAAAAAACTCAATTCTGTAAAACATTTATTTATATATTTTTACACAAATATATGGAATAAAACTCAAATATGAGGACTGCAGAGGACAGAAGTGTGACTGTGTTGAGTAAAAAGAGAGAGAGAGAGAGAGAGAGAGAGAGAGAGAGAGAGAGAGAGAGAGATGATGTAGTTGATTCAGGAATGTAGAGGAGGATTGAAGGTGAGGTCGGGTGACGAATAGCAGCCTGGTCAGAGGTCAGAGTCTGTGAAACCTCAATCACCTCCAAACATGGTGCTCTTCTCCTCCATTACTGACCCTGTTAATAACCAGTCAGCACAGAGAGAGAGAGAGAGAGAGAGAGAGAGAGAGGGAGAGAGGGAGAGAGGGAGGGGGTGGAATTAGAGACTCATTTACACTCCTTTACAGCCTCATATCAAAAAAGACAAATGTAAAAAAAAACAGATACGGCAGATTCATAACGTCTAGACGATCCCCCCGAACCCCACGCTCGCTCTCATCAGGCTGAAAGACGAGACTCCAAGAACAATCGCAGGTGGAGGATTGAAACTGTGCCTTTTAAAAAGGAAGTTCATCTCACACACACACACACACACACACGTAAAAAAAAAAAAAAAAAAAAAACCCTTCTAGCTTTAATCAGCTCCTTTCAGCCTTTTCATTAAAAAAAAGAAAAAAAAAAATCAATTACGTCGAACACCTGAACTAACACTACATCCGAGCCAATTTGCCGTGATAGCGAAGCGCCTAGCAGAGAATTAGCAATGGTAATGGCTGCATTGATTTGATATTTTTGGCCAGGCAGGAGCACAAAGGCGGCGTCTCGTCCCTCTTTCTTTTTCTCTCTCTTTTTTTTTTTTTTTTCCCGCAGCTCCTTTTGTGGAGTGGCGAATGAAGGCGCGTCAGCTCGATCACAGAAGGAAAATGTCATTTCCCCTTTCATTAAGGCCGCCATTATGCTTTCCATTTGTAGCCTAGCCAAGCGTGCCATTGTCTCGCTAATCAGAACGAGGATGAGTTCGTCCTCGCGTTCGTACCAAACAAAGACTCGCGGGAAGGGGGGGTGGGGGGGGGAGATGGGGGGGCACGAGAGGGAGAAAAAAAACACCTCTAAAAACATTCTCATCACAATTCAATCCGTACCCCAGAGTTTGCCTTGAAATTACCGAACCTCCAACAATTAGCGAGGCAGAGAACGAGGCGGCGGTGCGACAATGAGGCCTCGCGAGCTTTTTTTTTTGTTCGAGGAAATGCAATTACCGCAGCCGCTGATTGGGCCGAGGTCCAAGTGTCCTCACGGTAAAAAAAAAGCAGCAGCATAAGCAGTTATCTTAAAGAGTGGAGTTATGAATCCCCTGACCCAGTCCGGTCCCGGAGTGGAGTAGATTCATCATATCGCCGCTCGCCGGAGCTCCAGTCTGAACCGGTCTGCTGGGAAAACGCACTCCATAAATCTCACAGCGCTCACTTAATGAAGCTCGCTGTTCCCGCGCGAAAAAAAGCACACACTCACGTCTGCTACATGCTCAGGTGAAGAAAAGGAGGACCTGATACACACACACACACACACACACACACACACACACACACCTGACACCTGGCCTTGGTAACGTAACATAATGTAACTTCACACTTCATTTTTTTTAGTAATCAAGCAGGAAACGTTTCATCACTTTATGTAATAATACAAAGAAGAAGAAAAATAGGATGGTGAAGAAGAAAGTAGAGGAATAGAAGGGTAGAGAGGGGGGGGGAGGTAAAAAAAGGCGGAGAAGAAGTAAGATGTAGAGAAGAAGGAGAAGGAGAATGAAGGGAAGAAGAAGGAGGAGAAAGAGAGGGAGAAGAGGGAAGGAGAAGGAGGAGAAGGTGAAGGAAGGGAAGTAGGAGGAGATGGAGAGTGTGGGGAAAGAGAAGTAGGAGGAGGAGGAGAAGAAGAAGGTTCTCTGTGATGTTCTCTGTGGGTTCTTTGTAAGGTTCTATGTGGTCTTCTCTGTGATGTTCTTGGTGGGTTCTCTGTAACGTTCTATGTGGTGTTCTCTGTGATGTTCTCTGTGGGTTCTCTGTAAGGTTCTATGCGGTGTTCACTGTGATGTTCTTGGTGGGTTCTCTGTAAGGTTCTATGCGGTGTTCACTGTGATGTTCTCTGTGGGTTCTCTGTAAGGTTCTCTGTGCTTCTTTGTGGGTTCTTTGTAAGGTTCCCTGTGAGGTTATTTGAGGGGTTTTCTGTGGGGTTCTTTGTAGATTCTCTGTGAGGTTCTCTGTAATGTTCTCCGTGTGTTTCTCTGTGAGGCTGGAAGGTGATGAGGAGGAATGAAGTGTGGAGAGAAGCAGCAGATCTGCACTTGTCATTGGAGAGAGAGAGAGAAGGTTTGATGGATGATCTTCTCCTCCCAGAGAGAAGCAAAGGATCTCCTGCCTGTTCCAGTCTCTTTATGAGTCCTGATAGACTCCTCATCCTCTTAATAAACGCCATTGATGTGTCAGCGGAGGCTGAGACGAACTGTCAAGAAGAAAAACGAAAACTCAGTCTGTCTTTAGCAGCAACACACACACACACACACACACACACACACACACACACACTCTTACATACACACACACACAGTTTTGACAGGGGATGCTGGAAATCTCTGAATTGTTAGTGGTGATGTTTTTGTTGTTGCTGATGAAATAATGTTGCTGATGATGGTGATAATAGTGATGAGGTTGGTGATGATGGTGATCAAGTTGGTGATGGTGTTGGAGATGATGTTGATGATAGTGTTGCTTATTGGTTTAGTGATGGTTTTGCTGGTGATGATGTTTCTGATGGTAATGGTGATGGAGTTGGTGATGATGTTGGTGATGATGTTGGTAATGATGTTGCTGATAGTGTTGGTGATGTTGGTGATAATGCTGCTGATAGTGTTGGTGTTTGTGATGGTGTTGGTGATGGTGATGATGTTCGTGATTTTGATGGTGATGGTGTTGGTGATAATGTTGGTGATGATGTTGCTGATAGTGTTGGTGTTTGTGATGCTGTTGGTAATGATGTTGGTGATGGTGTCGGTGATGATATTGGTGAAAATGTTGGTGATGATGTTGGTGATAATGTTGGTGATGATGTTGCTGATAGTGTTGGTGATGATGTTGGTGATAGTGATGGAGATGATGGTGATAATGTTGGTGATGATGTTGGTGATAATTTTGGTGATGATGTTGGTGATAGTGTTGGTGTTTGTGATGGTGTTGGTGATGATGTTGGTGATGATGTTGCTGACAGTGTTGGTGATGATGTTGCTGATGATGTTGCTGATAGTGTTGGTGATGATGTTGGTGATAGTGATGGTGTTGGTGATGATGTTGGTGATAGTGTTGGTGTTTGTGATGGTGTTGGTGATGATGTTGCTGATGATGTTGCTGATAGTGTTGGTGATGATGTTGGTGATGATGTTGCTGATAGTGTTGGTGATGATGTTGCTGATGATGTTGCTGATGATGTTGCTGATAGTGTTGGTGATGATGTTGCTGATGATGTTGCTGATAGTGTTGGTGATGATGTTGCTGATGATGTTGCTGATAGTGTTGGTGATGATGTTGCTGATGATGTTGCTGATGATGTTGCTGATAGTGTTGGTGATGATGTTGGTGATAGTGATGGTGTTGGTGATAATGTTGGTGATGATGTTGCTGATAGTGTTGGTGATGATGTTGGTGATGATGTTGCTGATAGTGTTGGTGTTTGTGATGGTGTTGGTGATGTTGGTGATTGTGTTGGTGATGGTGTTGGTGATAGTGTTGGTGATGGTGTTGGTGATGGTGTTGGTGATAGTGTTGGTGATAATGTTGGTGATAATGTTGGTGATGATGTTGCTGACAGTGTTGGTGTTGGTGATGGTGTTGGTGATGATGTTGGTGATTGTGTTGGTGATGGTGTTGGTGATGTTGGTGATTGTGTTGGTGATGGTGTTGGTGATAGTGTTGGTGATGGTGTTGGTGATGGTGTTGGTGATAGTGTTGGTGATGATGTTGCTGATAGTGTTGGTGATGATGTTGGTGATGATGTTGCTGATAGTGTTGGTGTTTGTGATGGTGTTGGTGATGATGTTGGTGATTGTGTTGGTGATGGTGTTGGTGATAATGTTCGTGATTTTGATGGTGATGGTTTTCTTACTGATGTTGCTGTTGTTAATGGTGATGTTTTAGTTGTTGTTTTTGTTGGTGATGCTGCAGAGGTGGTTGTATAAATAATTTCTTGAATATAAAACTTTATATTATTTAATCATTATTTTGAACTGGATTTTTAAAAGTATAAAGTTTTTAAAGCATAAAAAGGATTAAGGATTAAAATCTAAATCTCAGCATAGACAAATATTTAAATATCATTCCACAGCTCACGAAGCGATTTGGTCCACGTTGTTAACGTCACGTTTGATTTAGAAAATGCAGGTCACGTGACCTTTAGGCTGGTTTAGTGAGGTGTATCATTAATTACAAACTATCACCATGTTTGTTCTATAGGATGTACGTTGCGTTTTCTACTTGGAGATACGCTGAGAAAGAAAAATGAGGAACATTCAGGGATGCAATCCTGATGATCAGTGAATAATTGGATAATAAAGGAAATGAAACAGCGTCTGTAGCGTCGAGATTCTCCGAGCGCCCGTGGAGTGTTACGGCACGTCTCCAGGGTGAAATATACGCAATATTCCCAAAAGTGTTTTCCGTGTCAAAAGCGATTGGCGGCGTCCCCCCGGGCGCAGAGTGACAGCTCGAACCGTTCTCACTCTCTTTACATAACTGTCCAATCAGATTAATCCGGTGGGGAGGCGGCCTAAATTATGCAGAGACTCTGGAAAACCCTGAATACGTTAGCATATCATTTTCCATTTGCCGGTGGGTTTAACTCTAATGGAGGGAGAGAGAGAGGGAGAGAGAGAGGGAGAGAGAGAGAGAGAGAGAGAGAGAGAGAGAGAGAGGGAGAATGGGGGATGGGCGATCAAACAAAGATTAAATGAATAAATTCAATTGTTAAATATTGTACTGCATGTTAAAAGGGGATTTTGTGTATTTTTTTTTAACACATGCTTTGTCATGTTGTGTTGTGTTGTGTAGTGTTGTGCTGTTTCTTTACACACGCTGTGTTGTGTTGTGTATTGTTGTGTTGTTCCGTTACACATGCTGCTTTGTGCAGTGTTGTGTTGTTTCTCTACACACTCTGTGTTGTGTTGTGTTATGTTGTTCCTTTACACATGCTGTGTTGTGTAATGTTGTGTTATGTAGTGTTGTGTTGTGTTGCTCCTTTACACATGCTGTTTAGTGTTGTGTTGTGTTGTTCATTTACACATGCTGTGTTGTGTAAGCTGTGTTGTGTAGTGTTGTGTAGTGTTGTTCCTTTACACACACTTTGTTGTGTTATGTTGTGTTTTGTTGTTCCTTTACACACAATGTTTTGTGTTGTGTCGTGTTGTTCCTTTAGACATGCTGTGTTGTGTAGTGTTGTGTTGTTTCTTTACACACACTATGTTGTGTTGTGTAGTGTTGTGTTTTGTTGTTCTTTTACACATGCTGTGTTGTGTAGTGTTGTGTTGTTCCTTTACACATGCTGTGTTGTGTAGTGTTGTGTTCTTTCTCTACACACTCTGTGTTGTGTTATTTCTCTACACACTCTGTCTTGCGTACACAAACAAACAAAAAATATTTTAAACAAACCCACAAACAATTTTACTTTTACACATTTACATCCACATGTACAGTTTTTGTTAGACGTCCTGATTCAGAGTGACTTACAATATCTCATTCATACACCCGAGCAGTTGAGGGCCTCCCTCAGGGGCCAAGCAGTGGCAGCTTGGTAAAGAGTGGGATTGGAGCTCATGACCTTCTGTCCAACATCTTCTTGTCTTTCCCTCCTTCTCTTATGGAGACAATGTGGATACAATATGGAAATGTTATGAAGATGCTGTGGAGACATTTTGGAGATGCTTTGGAGGCAACGTTAGCGAGACAATGGTACAGAGATGATGTGGAGATGTTGGAAATGATGTAAAATGCTGTGGAGATGATATGGCGACAGGGATGATATAATTTGGCACAAATGTTGAGACATTGTAAAGATGATGTGGAGACAATATAGAGATATGGAGGTGGTGTGGAGACAATATGAAGATGATATGATGACAATGTGGAGACAATGTTGAGATAATATGCAGATGATGTCTAGACAATGTGAGCGAGGTGGAGACAATATGGAAACAACGTGGAGATGGTGTGAAAACAATATGAAGATAATATGATGACATGATGAAGATGACGTGGAAATAAGAGGTAAACCATATGGAGACATTGTGGAGATGACGTGGAGACAATGTGGAGATGATGTGGAGACAACATGAAGATGGTGTGAAAACGGTGTGTAGATGGCATGGAAGCAGTGTGGAGATGATGTGTAGATGATGTGTAGATGATATGAAGACAATGTGAGCGATGTGGAGACAACATAAAGACAACATGGAGATGGTGTGGAAACAATATCAAGATCATATGAAGACAATGTAAGGATGATGTGGAGACAATGTCAAGATGATGCAGAGACATTGTGGAGACGATGTGGAGATGATATGAAAACAATGTTGAGATGATATGTAGATGATGTCTAGACAAAGTGAGCTATGTGGAGACAATATGGAGACACTGTGTAGATGGTGTGGAATAAAATATAAAGATGATATGATGACATGATAAAGATGATGTGGAGATGAGAGGTAAACAATGTGGAGATATTGTGGAGATGACCTGGAGACAGTTGGGGAGATAATGTAGAGATGACCTGGAGACAGTGGGGGAGATGATGTGGAGATGACCTAGAGACAGTGGGGGAGATGATGTGAAGATGACCTAGAGACAGTAAGGGAGATGATGTGGAGATGACCTAGAGACAGTGGGCAGTGGGGGAGATGATGTGGAGATGACCTAGAGACAGTAGGGGAGATGATGTGGAGATGACCTAAAGTCAGTGGGGAGTGGGGGAGATGAGGTGGAGATGACCTAGAGACAGTGGGGGAGATGATGTGGACATGACCTAGAGACAGTGGGCAGTGGGGGAGATGAGGTGGAGATGACCTAGAAACAGTAAGGGAGATGATGTGGAGATGACCTAAAGTCAGTGGGGAGTGGGGAAGATGAGGTGGAGATGACCTAGAAACAGTGGGCAGTGGGGGAGATGATGTGGACATGACCTAGAGACAGTGGGCAGTAGGGGAGATGATGTGGAGATGACCTAGAGACAGTAGGGGAGACGATGTGGAGATGACCTAGAGACAGTGGAGGAGATGATGTGGAGATTAACTAGAGACAGTGGAGGAGATGATGTGGAGATAAAAGGTAAACAATGTGTAGAAAATGTGAGCAATGTAAATACAATATTAAGACAATGTGAAGATGATGTGAAAACAATAGGGAGATGATACAGAGACGATGTGGGGTTATTTCTCACAGGCTCTCTGTCAGGATTCAATCCTTGAGCCGCTGTATTAAAGTTCTGTTTAAAAGCAGCAGGGTGTGAAATGGTGTTTTCCAATAAATGAAAGTGACTCGGAAACAGAGGGGCGAGGAGATATTAGCGTGTCAGAGCTGACAGACACCAATGCAGACGAGAGCCTGAGTCATCTGCCTCCACACACACACACACACACACACACACACACACCCACACACAGCCATGCTAAAGTAACCACGAGAGGAGGTTCTTTTCACCTGCAGACTCAATGAGGGTGTCCTTCTTCCTTTAGCTCCCTGAATTGCTTTTACTAAATCTATCACTTTTTCTTATTTATTTATTTGTTTGTTTGTTTGTTTGTTTGTTTGTTTGTTTGTTTGTTTGTTTGTTTGTTTGTTTGTTTGTTTGTTTGTTTGTTTGTTTGTTTGTTTGTTTGTTTGTTTGTTTGTTTGTTTGTTTGTTTGTTTGTTTGTTTGTTTGTTTGTTTGTTTGTTTGTTTGTTTGTTTGTTTGTTTGTTTGTTTGTTTGTTTGTTTGTTTGTTTGTTTGTTTGTTTGTTTGTTTGTTTGTTTGTTTGTTTGTTTGTTTGTTTGTTTGTTTGTTTGTTTGTTTGTTTGTTTGTTTGTTTGTTTGTTTGTTTGTTTGTTTGTTTGTTTGTTTGTTTGTTTGTTTGTTTGTTTGTTTGTTTGTTTGTTTGTTTGTTTGTTTGTTTGTTTGTTTGTTTGTTTGTTTGTTTGTTTGTTTGTTTGGTTGGGAGTGACGAGGATGGATAAGATTAGAAATGAGTTTATTAGAGGGACAGCGCATGTAGGATGTTTTGGTGACAAGGTGAGGGAGGCGAGATTGAGATGGTTTGGACATGTTCAGAGGAGGGACATGAATTATATTGGTAGAAGAATGCTGAGGATGGAGCCACCAGGTAGGAGGAAAAGAGGAAGGCCAAGAAGGAGGTTCATGGATGTGGTGAGGGAAGACATGCAGGTAGTTGGTGTAAAAGAGGCAGATGTAGAGGACAGGGTGGTATGGAGACGGATGATCCGCTGTGGCGACCCCTAATGGGAGCAGCCGAAAGAAGAAGAAGAAGATGATGACATGATGAAGATGACGTGGAGATAAGAGGTAAACCATATGGAGACATTGTGGAGATGACGTGGAGACAACATGAAGATGGTGTGAAAACGGTGTGTAGATGGCATGGAAGCAGTGTGGAGATGATGTGTAGATGATGTGTAGATGATATGAAGACAATGTGAGCGATGTGGAGACAACATAAAGACAACGTGGAGATGGAGTGGAAACAATATCAAGATCATATGATGACAATGTGAGGATGATGTGGAGACAATGTCAAGATGATGCAGAGACATTGTGGAGACGATGTGGAGATGATATGGAAACAATGTTGAGATGATATGTAGATGATGTCTAGACAAAGTGAGCTATGTGGAGACAATATGGAGATGGTGTGGAATAAAATATAAAGATGATATGATGACATGATAAAGATGATGTAGAGATGAGAGGTAAACAATGTGGAGATATTGTGGAGATGACCTGGAGACAGTGGGGGAGATAATGTAGAGATGACCTGGAAACAGTGGGGGAGATGATGTGGAGATGACCTAGAGACAGTGGGGGAGATGATGTGGAGATGACCTAGAGACAGTGGGGGAGATGATGTGAAGATGACCTAGAGACAGTGGGGGAGATTATGTGGAGATGACCTAGAGACAGTGGGTGAGATGATGAGGACATGACCTAGAAACAGTAAGGGGAGAGGATGTGGACATGACCTAGAGACAGTGGGCAGTGGGGGAGAGGATGTGGACATGACCTAGAGACAGTGGGCAGTGGGGGAGATGATGTGGAGATGACCTAGAGACAGTAGGGGAGATGATGTGGAGATGACCTAGAGACAGTGGAGGAGATGATGTGGAGATGAACTAGAGACAGTGGAGGAGATGATGTGAAGATGAAAGGTAAACAATGTGTAGAAAATGTGAGCAATGTAAATACAATATTAAGACAATGTGAAGATGATGTGAAAACAATAGGGAGATGATACAGAGACGATGTGGGGTTATTTCTCACAGGCTCTCTGTCAGGATTCAATCCTTGAGCCGCTGTATTAAAGTTCTGTTTAAAAGCAGCAGGGTGTGAAATGGTGTTTTCCAATAAATGAAAGTGACTCGGAAACAGAGGGGCGAGGAGATATTAGCGTGTCAGAGCTGACAGACACCAACGCAGACGAGAGCCTGAGTCATCTGCCTCCACACACACACACACACACACACACACACACACCCACACACAGCCATGCTAAAGTAACCACGAGAGGAGGTTCTTTTCACCTGCAGACTCAATGAGGGTGTCCTTCTTCCTTTAGCTCCCTGAATTGCTTTTACTAAATCTATCACTTTTTCTTATTTATTTATTTGTTTGTTTGTTTGTTTGTTTGTTTGTTGATTTTCTGTGGAGTCCAAACAAACCTACGTTTCTTTTTTTCAATCGCTGTGAACTCTTGTATTTCAATATTTATCCTCCAGAAAATAGTGTATCCTGTAGTTGTATTTATTGCGTCCTGAAACAAGTGAGTTCCTGTTTATCACTTACATTACAGCAGCTATAAATGCTCCTTCCCTTTCTTTACTCTCGCTTCTTTAAAGGAAAAAAACGCTGACGCTGGAGACTCCTTCCTTAAATGCTACAGAAAGGCTACATCTCCTTTCTAAAAAACTCCGGCCCCTGTGATCGAGCTGTTGCTATAGAAACGATTAGGCATCGGAGCAAGTGCATTAATATCTAAACCTGTCAGAGCTGCTGTTATTATTAGAAGGTTAATCAACACCTCTGAACCAATCAGGATGCAGAACCGGACAGCGGCGCGGGAGGTAAATCAGCGTTAATTGTCGTCTGCTCTGGTCCCTGCTGCTCGGCGTCATTAGAGCGCACGGCACCGGACTGATATTAGTGAAGAATGATGGAGTTTTGAAGGAACGTTCGCGTTGGAAAATTACGTTAGCGTTTGAGAAATGATAAAACAAATGGTGGTGTCGGTAGCAGACTCAGACTCTCGGACTCTTCCGTATAGCTCAATCTCATTATGACGCTCGGTGATGGACGCATATCTCTCCGTAAAAAACGCAACGTAAACGCAACGACAAGACTGGACACAGAACTGGACAAATAACACATCTGTACTGGGATAGTTTATATCATGCTGATTTTACATACAGAAAATCTCAATTCTATACGTTTACCACTCGCTCAATCAACATTTATTAAATTTGTTCACTATTTACTTCATAGAGCGCGATATACTTACCCACAATGCACCGCAAATTCTGATTACATCCTGTATTTCAACAGTAAATGAATGAAATACACATTTATTTCTGTTATTCACAATGTAATTTTCTGCCCTCATCATGTTTAACACATCAAATATACTGCATTATATATTCTTTATTTTGTATTATAATTTATTATAATTAATTATAAAAATATTATAATTTATTATATAACTATTACATTAGTATTATTATTATTTTTGTTGTTATTATTATTTATTATTATTATTATCATTATTATTATATAGAATTTGTAGTCTGCAGAATAATCTAAAAA
>MU580030.1:4684635-4737135 GCA_024362625.1 Silurus asotus
GTGAAATATTGTGGAAAGAAAATATACAGTTTATAATAAAAATTTATTTAATTTTATGTACCTTTTGTGTTTAATGTTTTAATTTTTTTGATATACATATGCAGATAATACTGTGGAAATGTGGAACCCCAACACTAAATAGTAATGATTCATATATTTATATATTCACACACATTACAGGAATCTTATATCACAAACATTATAGAATCACTTGCATTTCTAATCATGATAAAAAAAAAGATCCTGATGTTAGACCTGGACCAGCTCAGCTCAGTAGAATGTGTACTGTAGAAAATATCAACTCCTTCCTTCTTGCTTATCTGTTGTATTATATATAAACCTTATTGTAGACTAACACAGCGAGACAATCGAGAGCAATTAGGATGTAATGAAATAAAGAGATGTAAAATGAAGGCCGTGAGCTCACTCACTCTCTCGCTCGCTTCTTAAGTCAGTGCAGATGCACCGCATGCTCCGAGTCATTAAGTGGATATTAATAGCGTGACTTTGCCCAGAGCAACACGAGCGAGAACACGCCACGCTGACAGACGTTCACCTTCACCGTCGCTGCAGAGAAAAAAAAAAAGACAAAAAAAAAAAAATCCCATTTCCTATTCCTCCGGAATGATACGGGGGGAAATTTACGGTGCTGTCTGGTGTCTTGGGCCTGATAGGGGCTGAAAAAAGCCTGAATGTATACAGTTTCCATCGCACTCGCTGTCAATCTGCTGTATTAAAGAAGATCAGTTCTCCTGCAGGGAGCTTCTTCAGCTCCTCACAATATAACAGCGAGTTCATATTAAAGCTCGGACGCTCGCTGATAAACGCACTACACGATAACCGTCACCTAATATGACCGTTTTTTTATCTGCTTACGACCAGGATGATGTCGTTGTGTAGTTTAAAGTAGGAATACGCCTTCTCTAACGTTCTCCTACGTTCCTCACACAAAGCTTTTATTTCCAATGATAAAATGTACAGTACGGATAAAACGAATTTTTTTTACATGTTGTACCTTCGCCCTGGTATGAAACGCAATAACGTATTAAAAGCCAGGTACTGAACGTACACTAAACACCTTAAAACGTCTTTCCATCCTGTAGCATGAGATTTTCCCTTACTAGGAGATCCAAACCTGTTTAGCAGAAGATCTGCTTTCCATGGGATAGAAGTGTGTGGAAAATCTTCAGAGCTTCAGCCCTATTAAACACTTTTGGGGTGAACACTGACTGCACTTGAGGCCTCCTCACCTTCTCACCTTCTCACCTCCTCACCTTCACACATACATCAGACTTTACTAACACCCTTGTGGCTGAATAAATCTCCACACAATCCAGTGGAACATCTTCCCAGAAGAGTGGAGCTCATTATAAACACAGATGGGGACTCATTGTGGAATTTGGACAAAAAGTCTATATAAAAGTACAGAACTCATTCTGATACATTATTGTCGTTTTTCTAGCATAGCATGGCTAGTTTGTAACGTTTGTAGCAAAGAGCATGCTAAAACTAGCGAAACACAAATCTGGTCACACCAACAAAAATGATCACATCGGTAAATTCATGAACGAGTTAATGATTTATTTTGAGAGTGATAATTAAACGATTCATTCCGACTCCGAGGACCTGTGAGAAGTAAGCTAGCTAAAAAAACCTACGCTAATCATTTCCACAGACAGAATTTAGCTAGTTATTTTATACACAATTACTTTAAAGTTTTCCTCGGAATTTTGCGGAAAGACGTTTTACTCAATATAAACACTTAGCACTAATCAGACTTCGAAGGAAAGTGTAAACTTCTGATGTAAAGCTTTATTTATTTATTTATTTATATATCCTGCAGAAACCGGAATCTGAATGATGTCTTGTTATTTGGCTTCGGAACGCTGGAGAATATTTTCACGCTGCTCTAATTTTAGCGGCGTGTTCGCGCTCCCAGATTGTTTATCTCGACTGCGTGTTTATTCCGGGCCGAGCGTCTGCGCGAGACGTCGCCATCGCCTACACGTTGTTCTGCTAATACACGGAATCGGAGGCTCGGATACGGCATCTGCTCATGCTGTCACTCAAATCGGCTCTCCCTCGCCTCCTTCCACCTGCTGACATGCTTGTTTTTTTCCTCGTAATGTCATGTTTCAAATCACGCAGTATAAATATTTATAGAGCAGTGACAGCGAATCGAATAAGTCGCAAACTCGTACAGACTTCAGCTGCTGTTGTTCTCACATGGTGTCTCAGATAGGTGTGTGGGTTTATCCCAATCTACATCCCTGTGTTTTATTTCTATTGTTGTTATTGTTGTTGCTACAGTCTGGTGACAGAATTGGTCTGTGATTGGTTAAGCAGGGTGAATATAAGCTCATAAATTAAATATAGAGTAGGCGGGGCTTCTGGTCAATTAACATGATCAAAATATTTAAATAAAAACAAACAAAATGGTAATCATTTTATTTTCACATTTTTATATCTGAAACAGCTTATCAGAGCGATCTTAGTGAGAGAATTAAAAATAAGATCGCAAAAGGGTCGTCAAATTATTGTCACATCTAATATTTAATAGTTTTTACAGCGAATCAGAGCGAGTCTGAGAGAACTGATAGAATTGGACTGTGTTTTCTGGTAATAAAATACCATGAGCGTAAAGAGAAAAAAAAAATTCTACTAGAAATAAAAAATTTCTTTTTACAAATGTTTTGTCAAATTATTTTTGCCTTTAATATCCAACAGCCAATCAGAGCGATCCTGAGAGAACTGATAGAATTGGACTGTGTTTTCTGGTAATAAAATACCATGAGCGTGAAGAAAAAAAAAAAATTCTACTAGAAATAAAAATTTTTTTTTTACAAATGTTTTGTCAAATTATTTTTGCCTTTAATATCCAACAGCCAATCAGAGCGATCCTGTTGTGTCCTGTGATTGGTTAAGCATAGGAAATGAAAATTAGTAATAAAGTAAATATACAGTAAAGAAGGCAGGGGTTGAATTACATAAACACCATTAACACAGAAAGAATACAATTTTAATGGTTGTTTATTATTTTTACCTGTTAAATCTGATTAGAATCCAATCAGAGCAAGGCTGGTGATAGAACTGGTTTGTGATTGGTTAAGAACCATATAGAGAAGCTATATGCTATATGGTGCTATAAGAGCTATTAAATTAAATACATGAGCACGAGGATTTAAAAAAGTCTTTGTTAAGAGGTAAATAGACTTGACTGTAAATCGCTTCAGGAAACTCAATTAAAAAAAGGTTTAATGTTTAAAAGTGTTTTAAATGTGGGCGGAGCCAATTTCTGGGTAATGTAACAGATGCTTAAAATGAGCAAAAACATATCAAAAGTGTAAATACAAGATTTTTGATTTTTTTAATTGTGAGACAGTAACCAGCCTGGGCAGAGTTACAATATTACAGTCTGAACATTTTATAAATCTAAATTCTGACCTGCGACACAAAGCCCAAGGTCACGAGTAGGTCACTGAAAATGTAAATTTACAGTTTACAGTTTCCTTACAGTTACAATTACGACTGGAGACTCCTTTCATTAATATTTAATACTATATTTTAGGTTTAAAAGGAATTCAAATGTAACAATATCATCTAATTTAAATGTGGAGAGGTTTAGGGTTCTTATTGTGGTCCTGAATAAACAGTGAAGGAGTTGTTGTTATCGGGTAGATGTTCCGGAAGGAGAATAAATAGTAAAAAAAAAAGAATAAATAAATCGAAACAGCTCAGGCAGTCTCTAGAGTCGATTTTGTGTGTGTGTGTGTGTGTGTGTGTGTGTGTGTGTGTGTGTGTGTGTGTGTGTGTGTGTGTGTGTGTGTGTGAGGAGTGTTAGATATATCCTGGGTCACGTCAAGTATTGCTCAGGTTTTATATGGATATTATTGACCTTCGTGTGTAGCGTAGAGGTGATGTATGGAGGCAGGAAATGAAGGATGGCTTCATAAATAACGGAGGAGCGATGGAGGACTTCTTTCTCTGACACACGGCCGTGTCACTTTCCTACATAAAAAACAACGGAGTATTTATGCGTTTGTCAGGTGCGTTTATGACGTCCTGCATATGTAGAGCGAGACGTTTACACTTATCTCTATAGGCACACTATGAGCTTGGTGTGTGTGTGTGTGTGTGTGTGTGTGTGTGTGTGTGTGTGTAATGACATACAGATATGATGCTAGAAATCATCTCGACTATTATGCAATAAAATGAGAACTGGGCTAAAGTCTGTGTATAAATGATTTATATATTTATATCTAATCAGATTTATGTAAGTAATAATCCAGGTGTAAATGTGAGGTGTTCCAGGACGTTGAGGTGAAGAACGGCCTGGAGAGCATTTAAATAGTGTAAGGCCTCACACCCAGCTGTGGATGATCATCTTATACCATGGTCACCTCCAAGCAATCAAGAGTTCAAGCTGTAATTGATGCTTCCAGAGAAAACACTGAATGAATGAATCAAAATAACACTTTATGTTCATTACACTTTTATATACGCCGTGTTTCCTCTATTTCTGCTGCTCTGGATTACACACACAGAGAAAGTAGTGCCAGAAGTGTGTGTGTGTGTGTGTGTGTGTGTGTGTGTGTGTGTGTGTGTGTGTGTGTGTGTGTGTGTGTGTGTGTGTACTAATAATGAAGCTGTTGGTGCTGTTTTCATTCTAATTTGCATTTGAGCATTTTCTTCTCCAGCTTTCGTCTCCAAATGTATCTTCTGAATCGAGTTGTATATCAAAATCCCCATATTTGCTATAGAAGTTCCACCACATGCTAAACTCCTTCATGAAGCTCAATGAGGTCATTAGGAAACGTGTGCAATGGAAATGGATGTTACCATGGTTACATGTGTTCAATGTACAAAAATGCAAATGCAAACTACGTGCATGTTCAACTCCTGAACTCACACCTGAACTTCCAGACAATTACAATGTTTGAGATGTAGTGGAGTTGTAATGGAGATGTAGTGCAGATGTAGTGGAGTTGTAATGGAGATGTAATGGAGATGCAGTGGAGATGTAGTGGAGATGTAATGGAGATGTAATGGAGATGTAGTGGAGTTGTAATGGAGATGTAGTGGAGATGTAGTGGAGTTGTAATGGAGATGTAATGGAGATGTAGTGGAGTTGTAATGAAGATGTAATGGAGATGTAGTGGAGATGTAGTGGAGTTGTAATGGAGATGTAATGGAGATGTAGTGGAGTTGTAATGGAGTTGTAATGGAGATGTAATGGAGATGTAATGGAGATGTAGTGGAGTTGTAATGGAGATGTAGTGGAGTTGTAATGGAGATGTAGTGGAGATGTAGTGGCGTTGTATTGGAGATGTAGTGGAGATGTAGTGGAGTTGTAATGGAGATGTAATGGAGATGTAGTGGAGATGTAGTGGAGTTGTAATGGAGTTGTAATGGAGATGTAATGGAGATGTAATGGAGATGTAGTGGAGTTGTAATGGAGATGTAGTAGAGTTGTAATGGAGATGTAGTGGCGTTGTATTGGAGATGTAGTGGAGATGTAGTGGAGTTGTAATGGAGATGAAGTGGAGATTTAGTTGTAGTGATGCTACAGGGGGTCATTAATATGCTGCTGTGTTTTTAAGCGGATTCTCAGGTGGAAATTTCTTCCTTCATTAATAAACATAAGTGAAGGGAGCGAGAGCACGAACCTGTTCATCAGGGATTATAGAACAGAGAGAGAATAAAAAAAAAGAAGGAAACAAAACAAAACATCTGCCTGTGTGTCAAAAAAATCATTTCATATTCCGAAGATGTTTGGCAATAAAGGCCTCCGTCTCATCACGGGAATAATAAACAGTCACTTATGAGTTTGTCAGCGAGCAGATCTTCCTCTTCTTCTTCCTCTTCTTCTTCTTCTTCTTCTTCTTCTTCATGTTTGTTAGTTTAATGAGTGTGTGCTGTTTAAATAAATCTGCTTCAAACCAAAATAACCATCACACAGGAAATAAGGATGAATATATATTCCTCTGCAGCTCCTTCATTCTTTCTTCTTTTATTCTGTCATTCATTCTTAGTTCATTTTTTCCTTCTTGCTTTCTAATCTTTCTTCCTTCTGTCCTTCTTCCAGCCTTTCTTCAATCCATCTTTTGTTTTTTCTTCCTCTCTTCTTTCTTCCTTCTTTAATCTTTATTTCTCTTCCCTTTTGTTCTTCCTTTTTTCCTTCCTTAGTCCTTCCTTCTTCCTCTTTATTTTCTTTCTTTTTTCTATCCTTACATATTCTTCATTCTGATTTTCTTATCTTTCTTCCTTCGTCTTTAAATCTTCCTTCCTTCTTTTATCTTTCTTTTTCCCCCTTCCTTCCATCTTCCTTCTTTTGGCGTTTTTTTTCCCTCATTTTTGTCCTTCCCTCCTTCCTCTCATCCTACTTCTTTCCTTATCCTATCCTTTATCCCTCCCTCCCTCCCTCCCTCCTCCTTTCTCTCAACCTTCTTCCATCCCTTTCTCAGTTCTTCCTTCTTCCATACTTCTTCCTTTCACCCTTCCCTTCTTCCTTCCTTCTCCATCCCATCCTTTTTCCATTCCTCACTCCTTCCTTTCTTCCTTTCACACTTTCTTCATATATTTTATCCCTCCTTCTCTCCCCTCTTTAGTGAATATTAAGTTGTATTTTATAGGCAAATTAAAGACGCTCCTGAGAGAAAGAGAGAGTAGAGAAAAAAAGGAAAAGAAAAGAAACGGAAAAAAATCGAAATCGTTATTTTGTAAATAAAGAGACGACAAACTCCGTGTGTGTGAAACAAAATCAGGAGTTTATTAGCCACAAATAAAGTAACCTTTTATAAACTAATAAAAACCAATACAGAGGAAAGAAGAAAAACAAATGAAGTGAAAAGAAAAGAGAAGAAAGAGGAAAAACAGAATAAATAGACATAGCACACAGTCTGATGATCACAGACTTGTTAAAATAGATGCTAAACACAAGCTAGCGCTTCAGTGAGGCGAACGATTTAGCGAGCTAAGTGTTCAAACTGTCAATCCCACGGCGGGAAATCAGACAGAATGATCTGGAACTTCAACATTTACCTCAGAATTGCTGATAAATGATTATAAAGCGAATTGATAGAGAAAGAACGAGGCTCAGACTGCAATTAAACTGAACATCGATCGCTAGCTGAAGGTTTACGGATCCTCTCACCGTCACCGCTGCACCATTCATCCTACAGAAATCACACGTGGGAAGTTTTTCTTCGGTTTTTAGAAAACACGAAATGTATTTCATGTGACTTTATACAAAAATATTGGTATTATTTCACATCAGTGTACAGACACTATATGCTAATTGTAATCATAGCTAACTCTGCCACATCACTCCAGCTAGCTTCCAGCGGCTAACTCGAATGCTAACGTGTGTTTAGATAAAGTCTCGATCTTTAAATAATCCTGGAGATCAGGACTCAAATCCCACTGTCTGTATTCTGAACCTGCTGTTGTTACAGAACACGAAACAATCCGACACCCGGTGGTGAACAGCGCCACCTGCTGCCTGTACTAATACAGCACAGAGATAGAAATACAGATCACTGCTTTAATTTACAATTTTGAGGAAATATTAATAATAATAATAATAATAATAATAATAATAATAATAATAATAATAATTAATAATAATAGTTTTATATTTTGTGTTTACAGTTGATTATTTGTTCATTTGTTTATTTGTTTGTTTATTTGTTTATTTATTTGTTTACACTTGATGTCAGGATTATGCCATAAGAGACCTCAAGGAACCTTGTCCCATGTCGGTGTCTGTACCAGTCATCTCTTCCCTGACCTTCATCACACTCTTCTGCCTCTCGTCTGTTGGAACAATGATTTATTTTGTGTTCTGTTTATTCGTTATGACATTTTGCTCTCGCCTGCTTCCGCTCATAGTACATAAAACTTTATCAATATAAATAACAGGAAATATATGAGAAATAGCAAAGAAAATGGTATTATAGAACTAAATACTTCTGAATAATATCAACAAACAGGACCATATTTAAAATAAATACGAGAAGAAAGCTGAAAATATTAGCATGTGTGTTTACTGGGTTTGTAAATCCATATGGAACAAACCCTCAAATTCATCCTGCAGATGTGATTCACGGAGTCAATAATTAAGTGATTGTGTAACAAGAAACTATTGGAAAATTGATCAAAAACAGCTTCACAGTAAAAAATGTCAGTAAATGAATTGTGCAGTCAGGATCGTTTGATAGCGAACAGCGCCACCTGCTGCCTCACGTGCTGAAGCACACGCCGAAATTCATTCAGATCCGATTATCTTCGAAAAGAATGTTACGTCATGTCGTTAAAAATGTCGTAAAAGTGTCGTTTGCCTTTTCATTATTAATCGTTCAATTAATATATAATATTGAAATATTTATTTACTTCATATTTTTTATAGTAGTATAGTTACTGAATAGATTACCTTTTAATTAAATTACATTTTATTTAAGCTTTCCTTTGTATGAACGTTTGAGAATGATGCAACTTTCTCCACCTACTCCACCTTTTGAAAAGATGATCATCAGCATTTACGTTGATGCCCTTCGGAGACATCTTTATTCAGAGCGGCTTACAACTGGGGGTTAAGGGCCTTGCTCAGGGGCCCAGAAGTGGCAGATTGGAGGTTCCATAATTTACAAGTCCAGCAACCACTGGGCATTGGAGTTGTCACTAACATGATCTATCATGCGCTGCTGTTTCTGTTCTGCGATTTCAGTAAAAACTTCGACTTTAAAGGTCACTTCAGTAAAACAGCACCAGCAGCTGTTATGATCTGTTACTGTAAAAGTGAAATCCACGCTTGCATGGGGTCCCGTAAATGAACTATTATTTCTGATTCAAACGCAGATCTCCTTCAACCTTCAACATCATCAGCTGCTGCACCTCAACACTGAGTACAGCAGGGGGCGCCACATCTACACGTTGAGATCGTTTCAGTTCACAGAGTGAATATCTAAATCAGATCATAAATTATAAATGTATTAATTAAGTTATAAATGATCTTATAACATTCTGCGTGAAGATTTAGGAACATTTTGGCTATCGAAGAAATTATAAATAAATAAAGATAAAAACACCAATCTTCATCTTTTCACTTTTTTACTCAAAATAATTAGCAAAAATATAATTCGCAAAATAGCGAATTAGCTTTTGCTACATTCTGGGAAAAGTTTGCTATCAGATTAACTAACTGTAATTGTCTAATTTTAGCCAAATGTATTTTTACCTTGTGGAATAATAAATGTGTATAACAGCTAGGACATTAATTATGCTCGTTCACATGTCAGATTTTGTTACTTAAACCTAAAGAAGTACATTTCCACATGACTAAAATGTATTTTAAAACATGAGTTAGAAACCTAAATAGCTAAATAAATTAAACCATTGATCATGTTAAAACACCGACTCCAGATCAACCAAGTGCTCATCGTTAACACTAGTGTGTGTCCGCTCTCTAACATGGACACCAGATCTGTACATCTGTAGCAGCTGAAACACAGCGAACATTAGGATTTTATATTCCCAAGTATATCACGTTTACTGGAAGTAGCTTTTAGGTGAACTTGCGTAAACTTCTGGTTGCTTCCCAAATACCACCTTTCTGTAAATACATGCTAATGAGTAAATAAATTTGGTTTCAATTAAAAAAAAATTTAAATGTGATTTTATATTTATAGCATATGAGCCTCATGTTATTGTGTTATAAAGTTATTCGACTAAATAAAGTTGAATGAAGAAATGAAAGAATTTTCGATCCACAATAACTTTTTTTTTTTACTCAAGTGTTTAAAGACATGACACAAGTTACTTATGCCGCAATCCTACATCCCCAAGCTAATCATTCTAATTATAATCACATTGAGGATTGTTGCATTGTGTATAAATAAATCTGTTGATATCAGAGAAGTGAAGGAGCTTTAATTGGGACACTTTAAGAGAGAATCAGGATCCAGACTGCACATTAACAAGCTAGTAGCTGCGAACAACAATTATTGGCTTTATTTATTGAATAAAATGCTTTCAAAAATTCATATTCAGTATCACAAATCTAAATTTCGGAATAAACCACATTCCTCTATTATAGAGTTTTCTCACATTTCTTTAACGGGTGTTGGATTTGTGCTGCAGAAATTTTGCAATAATCTGAAATATTGTGTTTTTATGTTTTTTTTTTACCCTGCTTTCAAACTATTAGTAAAAAGGTAACAAATAAAATATATAAATAAATGTATACATATATATTTACAAAAACATATCATTAATATAAATTATTATTTACGTTAATGTTATATTTATTAAATAATATCTAATAATTAATAATAATTATATATTTTATATTATATCATTAAATATTATTTAAAAAACATTAAATATTATTAGTTTTCAAAATAACATATCTGGCAACCCGGATTTCTGCGTCTCACGGGGAATAAAATGATGGGAAACCACAAGGTGGCGTGTTCTTATCATGCCTAATTAATGCACTCATTTGTTTATTAACCTTCTTATTTTATTTCCTAGTACTGTACCTCTTTATTTAATTTTACGCAATTTATTTAATTTCATGTTTTTTTCACGACTTGGTCGAGTCAAACTCCACCCCCTTCCACTGTCTGGCGTTCATGGGAGGAGCCTCTCTAAAACCCCACCCTCTTTGGGCTCAGACCAATCCGAAACGGCGCGTGGGTCCCCGCACTTCTATATAAACAGAGCGCGCACAGCTGAACTTCAGAGTATGAGCGCAGCAGCCGAGTTCTGATCTCACGCGCAGACCGGAAGCGGAGTTTGTGCTTGCTTTAACTCTCACTCCTGCACAGGTATCAACTTTATTTATTACATTTATTTATTATTGCAGGAAAACGTTTATTGTGTGCGTTTGCAATTTGCGTTTCCTGTCCTGGGAATCTGCTGCAAATGAAATGAATATTTAAATCAGTCCATGTTCCTTTCCAATCTGGAGATGTTTATTGTTTAGAAGATGTGGACAATGTACCTGAAGCTGCTGCAGTTTTATTAGAGATAAGGATCTAAATAAAGGAAGGAATGTATGAAGCACCTTGTTTGCAGATGTTTATTTCTACAGTCTGTTTATACTGCAGGGTCTTTGTGATGGTCTCAGAGTTGAGTCTCTAAACGAGTAATGATTTAATGAGTGCCACATGTTCTTCTGTTCCATAACCCAATCAGTTTCTGTTACAGAATTGACTTAAGTTGCTCACTTTATTGATGTGCTCCTCAAAAGCTGAGGAGCTGTGTATACGCTCAGGAGATCTTGGCGTATCGAGCGTATGAATATTGAGGTGTGACTGATTAAAGACAAGTCTGACTCTTTAAAGGTCACCGTACAGTAATTGTCGTTCCCCCCAGCACGTCTTCACTCCTGCACGTTGTGATGCAACAGTTTATGTTGCTATGGTGACCAGCCGGAGCCTCCGGAGGTGTTTGTACAATATTGCGAAAGGCAAAATCTCCTTCCTCCATGACGCGCATCGGATTACGCGCCGGATGTGATCGTTGTGTAGACGTGTGTAGACCGGTGTGTTCTGCTTGTTCAGGTGCCGCACGGTAACAAACATGGCGACCTCAGCAAGCTCTCAGCTCAGCAAGGTGGTGAAACGACAGTACATGGAGCTTCCTCAGGGGGACAAAGTGCAGGCCATGTACATCTGGATCGACGGCACGGGGGAGGGACTGCGCTGCAAAACCAGGACCCTCGACTACGAGCCGAAGAGCATTGAGGGTAAAGAAATGCATGCACAGACACAAATCTCCTGTGAGACCCACTGCCTTTTAACCTTCACATCTTAAACTCGGTATCAAGGTGAAGATCACCAGCATGAACAGAAAGTGATTTAAAGAATAAAAATTTCTTTAATAAAATAGAACAATGATTTGAATTGGGGGAAACAATTGAATGCTGCACTAAAACATAATTAAATAATGAAACAGATCTTCCTGAGTGGAACTTTGACGGCTCCAGCACCTACCAATCTGAGGGCTCCAACAGCGACATGTACCTCATTCCCTCCGCCATGTTCCGAGATCCATTCCGCCAAGATCCCAACAAGCTGGTCCTTTGTGAAGTTCTGAAATACAACCGCAAACCTGCTGGTAAATAAAATTTTAAAAAAGCCTTTTTTTGCAGATGTTTAAGATTCGGTTATGTTTAGTCACATTTTTGTCACGTTCTCCACAAAGAAACCAACCATCGCTTGACGTGTAAGAAGGTCATGCAGATGGTGGAGGATCAAATCCCGTGGTTCGGCATGGAGCAGGAGTACACCATCCTGGGAACCGATGGTCACCCATTCGGCTGGCCTTCCAACGGCTTTCCCGGCCCTCAGGGTAAAGATTTGGCGTCTACACACTTGGTTTCTCTGTCGGAGGTGGTGAAGGTGTTGATGGTGGTCACATTTTTTTTGCTTCTTTTCAGGACCTTATTACTGCGGCGTCGGAGCAGACAAGGCGTACGGCAGGGATATAGTGGAGGCGCATTACAGAGCCTGTCTGTACGCCGGTGTGAACATCTGCGGCACGAACGCAGAGGTCATGCCAGCTCAGGTACGTTAAGGTTCATTCTCATAACCAGCTGATGTTCTGTAGGACCTGAGAGTCTTACAGGAACCACGGCAAGAAACATCCAATCAGCTTCAAGCTGTTGTTTATGAGGAAATTTCCACTTCCAAATCTTAAAATATATAACTTACAAAATTTATATTTAACTTAATATTCAAAGCTTTTACAAATTCTTCATTTAAAACTCCAATAATAAATGTAATTTTGTCCACAGTGGGAGTTCCAGGTGGGTCCATGCGAGGGCATTGAGATGGGAGATCACCTGTGGGTGGCTCGTTTTATCCTGCACAGAGTCTGTGAAGACTTCGGCATCGTCGCGTCGTTCGACCCCAAACCCATCTCAGGAAACTGGAACGGTGCAGGCTGTCACACCAACTTCAGCACTAAAGAGATGCGAGAAGAAGGTGGACTCAAGTAAGTTGTTAAACGTGTACGCAATTTTAAGAATGCAGAGTGATTCGAGTTTATTTATTCATCCCTCGCTCGGGACTGATAAACAGAGTGAAAAACAAAGTGATGGAACTTAAGTCTTGGGTTGGGGTTGTTCGAGGTCCTGCATGGTTTTAATGTTCTGATGTCCATGTAAGTCTCCTCGAAATGCATCGAAATGCTCCTGCAGCACTTTGGAATGTTTGTTTTTTAGTTTCTATGGTGTTGTGGTTCTTTCTTTCGCTGGTCTAAATATTTGTTGTCTTACGACTACAAATGAGACCAACATGCAGCAGCCAATCAGCTTCCTGTTATTGGCACAAATCTCTTGGATTATACCACAGACACATACAACTGATTTAGTTTTTCTGTAATTTGGGAACTTATTTAGCTTAAAAAATGGAGACTATACAGTCGCTAACAACGTGCGCGTGTTTTGATGTCGTGATCTGACCTTAAAAAGGTCTTCGGTGAAACTACAGGAATCCTGAGGATATTTCTTGGCTCGAAGTTTTATTTATTTTTTCTTTTCTTCTCAGATGCATCGAAGAAAGTATCGACAAACTGGCAAAGCGACACGACTACCACATCCGCGCCTACGACCCTAAAGGAGGTCTGGATAACGCTCGTCGCCTGACAGGCCACCATGAGACCTCCAACATCCACGAGTTCTCCGCCGGCGTTGCCAACCGCGGTGCGAGCATCCGCATCCCTCGCTCTGTAGGCCAGGAGAAGAAGGGATACTTCGAAGACCGTCGCCCGAGCGCCAACTGCGACCCCTACGCAGTCACTGAAGCCCTCATACGCACGTGTCTTCTCAGTGAAAAAGGAGACGAACCTGTGGACTATTAGCTCTTTCACCTCTTTCTGTTTCCAGGACTGAACCTCCGTTCCTTTACTTATCTCCTATAGAACAGTCAACAAGGCATAATTTAGTACTGTACTCTTCTTTTCTCTTCTTTCTGTCATTTCTGTCTGACGCACCGTAGCGGGTTTTAATAAAAAGTTGGCTGGTCAACTTAACGTTTTAGGATTAAACTTGCCGTTAACCGGAGAAGTGATGTTACGGCGCATATCTGAACCTCTGTGTCCTTTTTATTGTTTTTTTTTGTTTGGTTTGGCCATGCCTCATTTATAAGCTAAACTCCACCCCTTTCACCCTCTCCAACCTTCTCAGTCTCCGAGATGCCAAGACGTTCCTCTTTACAGACTAAAAGCGAGACGCGTGGACACGACGGGGCAGAGCCACTCAGGCTGCT
Source organism: Silurus asotus (assembly GCA_024362625.1). Classification (NCBI taxonomy): domain Eukaryota; kingdom Metazoa; phylum Chordata; class Actinopteri; order Siluriformes; family Siluridae; genus Silurus; species Silurus asotus. Next base: position 4,698,909 of record MU580030.1, read on the forward strand.
AAGTACATTTTAGTTTTTTGTGTTTTTCCACTAGCTTAGCCTGTGTACGTGAACCGGTGTAATGTTTTGTTGTTACTAATGAAATCTGTGTTCAATGACTACATCGTGTCTTTGTTCGGTTGTACGGTACACACTCGACTCTCGTGATCCGTCTTTCCACTTGTACAAATTTCGGAGCGACTTTGTGAGTGGAAAAAACTAAACCTTTTTATGCTTTGTCTTGTTGTGTAACATCCGTTTTGGGTAAAATCCTGAAGTTGCTGAACCTGATTGTGTTTTTTTTGTTTTTTTTTAAACTGAGACACAAAAAAAACTAAATATTTTACCACAACATCTTTGTTTGGGTTTTTTTTTCCCCACATCAACAAACAGTTTGACTTTAAAATCGCTGAAATAAAACATATTTGTCTTTTTTTTTTTTAAATTTTTTTTTTTTTTTTTTTTTTTTAAAGTATTAATTATTTTGTGTTGCCGGTCACCATGTAGTGTCCATTCGCAGTTCCACCAGATTTAAAGATTGTTGGAGGGAAGTAAAGTTTGACACCTAACTATAAACTACGTGACTAACCACCAGACCTAAATTGGGTAATCTCGCATCCGAGCTAAGCATGCACCGAGCACATGATGAGAGCATGCAGGATGGATTAGTCTTCCACATGATAACCTCGTTCCTCCAAACCAGTCATAAACCACCGGACAAAGTGCACATGAAGAGCGAGCAAGTGCCAGAAAAAGGGCTGTAAAAGCTCAAACAGAGGAACCGATTCTGAGAGATGAAATTGATTAGCGCTGTGGTTGACCTTCTTCGGGGGGATTAAGATAAGAGGACAGAGGTTGTATTTGACTCATCAATGCTGTAAGATTTTTAAAAGCAGGATCTGAAATAAACCAGAATGACTTGACCAGATGCTCTTTTCCTGTTGTGTCTGCAGGAGGTTACAGCTCTACCTCTGCCATGTTAATCTGTATTCCATGTGACTCTCAGGAGACGCCTCCGTCTCTGTAATGCTGTGATGCGTCATGTTCATGTAGAAGCAGTGGTGTTGAGAGAATGAGCTCGAGAACGAGGATAAATCAGTCTACATATCAAACATTGGACATAAATTATAGGTCATTTTCTAAATAAAAGTATAGTGTATTTACTAATAATTATATAAAAATCATTTTTTCTATTTTATAAATTTCATGATTGTTACCATCCCTGAGATCCAGCATTGTTTTTCAACCTAAGACCATCACAGTGATGTAATGCTGGTTGCTGATTCAGTCTACCCACAAATCTCCAGAGTCTGTGATATGAAAAAAAGGAGAAAGCTCGTCACAGGAACAACGTCTTCAACCTCATCAAACATAAATAATACCCTTAACCCCTGCAGCAGATTAGATTATTTGTAATCTGCCATGATGTGGACACTGTGACACTTAACGACTGACGAAAAGAGAAAGCGTTTTAAATCAGAATTTAAGGTTTGTCCACTTAAAACCCCAGAAACCGAAGGTGCTGAGAAAGTGTGGAGTGTGCACTTTCCTTTGCATAATCATACATGGCTGTGACAGGATCTGCTCCTCGCTCACACATCGAAAAGGAACATAAACAAGAACTTTGCCAAAACCACACCAGTCACACGCCGGCTGCATGGGCACACACTGCTGCCAAGAACCGCTGGGGTGTTTTTCCCTCGTCTGCTTCAGGGGAATTGGGCAGAACATCCGAAGAAGTACAGGACAAAAATATTTCCTCCTCCCTGGCCTCATGCCATGGGGGCTGGGTTAATGAGTTCACCACAGGACCTTTTACCTACATTCCCATAGACCAAACACTCAACGCTGAACACAGCACCCACCTACTCACGGGCTGCGATCAAAAACAGGCCGACCAATCACAAATCAGTGCTTTGTTGCTGTGCAGAATGAGGAAGAAGAAAAAAAAAAAACAGCTGGAGACAAAAACAAGACAAGAAGTCACATTAGGTCCTGAGTAACTTTACACAAAATACACCAAGTCTTCAGTTCTGTATAATAATAGAATTTTACACTCATGAAAAAAAGAATCAAATGAATATTTAAATATTATAAAATATTTATTATTAAATAATATAATTTATATATAATTTTCCGATATCATATATTATTATAAATTAATGATATGAATTAATATCAATCCCACACACTGATCCCAGACTCAACAAGGGACAAGGTTAAATTGAAGGTTGAATTGAATTTTCCTCTTTACTTAAACTAGGAGACCCAAAACTGTTCCAGCATGACAATGCCCCTGTGCACAAAGCCAGCTCCATGAAGATCTGCTTTCCATGGGTTGGAGTGGAAGACCTCCATAAATCTGCACATAGCAATCTTATGAAGGCTATATAGTGTATATAAAGGTTCATAATTTAGGAGCATAAGAAGTAAACGCTCTCTTCTTCATGGAGTGTAAACAAGTTCGAGGAACAGCTAAAGACCCTGAGAAGAGTGCAGGTTATGTAACGCTGTATGAAGCTCTCTCCAAGGGGATGATTATTTTGTTTACTGGGAATTTGAACACTATAAAAACCTGCCTATACACTGATCAAATCCAGACACAGTGAAAATGCAGGAGGATGGAATCTGCATCCCTCCAGCTGGAAACACGATTCCAGTGATCGTGCTCCAAAGAGCTGGAAATATCCACAGAGTCCAGACGTGGTTGGGTGCAATCACACAAGAACATGTTCATTACTATGTTTCTAATCATCCTATTTAGTGTTTAGATTGCATGGAGAAACCGTATTCCCTAACAACATACAAACAAACACCTAATGATAAACACCTGTTCTAAACTGTTTGAATCAATAATGTCTACAAATTTCCAGAAATCCCCTCCTAGAAGAACCTGAAGCTCCGCCCTCTCTGTATTGTTTATCAGCCTCCGGATTAAACCAGTTTTAGAGTCATTCTCTTACTTCGAATTAAAGCGCTCGTTATCAAAATGATGTCCATAAAGTGGTAGCAAAATGTTTGAAGTGCTAACCTTCGAGCTGGAGCTTCATGCTCATGGAGCTTCATGCTCAAGTCAGCAGGAGACAAATCTGGCGAGTACGGTGGGTGCGGAAGTAAGATCATGTTTTTTTTTCGGCGAGAAACTCACGTGAGAGCAGGAGCTCGGTGACAGGGTGTGCACGTGGTCAGAAGAGCAGACGTGGTCAGAATAGCAGACGTGGTAACGCATGTGGTCAGAATAGCACCAGTTGCACAGCACCCGATGTTAACAGTCTTTTGGCACACTGACTTATGAAGGTCGGTGCTCCCTGTGACTGTGCGTGCAGCCTTGTGCTGCCACCTGTTGGTGTGTTTTAAAACTAGTCTTGAAAACCTTTTAATACCACCATGTAGAATGCAGACTACATTTCAAATAAATTGGCGACTCTGCATCATCTCACCATCATGTTCCTGCAGCAGCCTGATACACTGGGCTTCAGTGTGTAATTAAGTGAATACTTTACTGAGGATCAGGCAGACAGGAACAGAGGAAGAGTCAATGACAATAGGATTTTAACAGCACGTCTGAGTGCTTTATAGCCCATCTGTTGCTGTGAACAAAGAATTACCCCCATTTACCCCCATCTCCTTACCCTAACCACCAGTGAAAAGTGGCCATCACAGGACCACCACTAATATATATATATATATACTGTATATATGTCAATATATCAATACTTTTAGTCTAAATAAGCTCAAAATAATTAGTTTTTGGGTTTTACTCCTACTAAACGTTGCCCTCTCGCTCCTCATTAAGGTTCGCTGACCCAGATTTGATGCTCGCTCATCCTCCACTCTCACTTCAGCATGACCCACATGTTTTTTTTTCTTTGTCTCCTCGTGTAGAAACGTTGAAGCCCTGCACACCGCTGTCACATCGCTGTAGAGATGTCATGTGTCCTCAGCATTCGCAGGTTATATAACGCTTTACGTCTCGTCCCTGCCAGGAGGACGTCTCAACACTCTCGCGCGGTTTTGCATACAAATCCCGGTGTCTCTTTACACTGTACGTGTTTATGCACGTGCATTTCAACATTGAACATCAACCACAAGAAGAAGAAGAACAACAACAACACGTGCTTGATTGGAGAAAAGCATTCAGACAAAAGCACTGGGAAAAACTGGAGAAGAGAGGGGGAAGGATGTTAGGGGGTGGGGGGGTGGAATGCTGCTCAGTTGCCATGACAACTACTGGATTGGGCAAGCTGAACCAAGCTGGTTCCTGCAAATGTGTGTGTGTGTGTGTGTGTGTATGTGTGTGTGAGTGTGCTGAGTGTTAGAAGAAGCATGGTTATGCAAGAGAACATGGAGGAGAATCTCAACAAAGAAACGGAGCAGGAAAGAATTCCCTCAGTGTGAAGCTCATGGCCACAGGAGATGTTTCTTCCCTTTCCTTTGTTTCTTTTCACATTTTTTACGTGAACATGCTTCTGGAGAGGGTCAAATAGGGAAACGTTACCACAGTCGATTCAATCATTTACACACACACACACACACACACACCAATTTTTTTAAATAGGTATTGAGACACCCTGAATTCTAAGACCACGCCCACTTTAATCCAGACGCATCCAAAAAAATTATTTCTTAACAAAGTACATCAGCGTTTGAAAAAGTCTCGCTATACTGAAGCTCCGCCCATAATCAGGTCTTTCCATCAGGCCTTTATTTACTTCACTAATCCTCCCCAGCACTTTCTGGGTCTTTAACACAGATACAAAGACTAAAGTGCAACAACTTCCACCATCTTGTTTGTGTTGAAAAGGTCACATGATTGCATCACATGACTACAATTTACCCTAGAGCTTTTTTGTAGCCTGCACCTCAGTAAAAGGTCTCAAACGCTGTTCCTTGTTCAAGTCTAGAAAGAAATGGAGGTATTGTGAAGCTGAAACAGAGGTGAAAATGTCATTCTTTGGCGTTGGTTGGTTTTCGGGGGTTGAGCTTGTTGAAGGTCTCAATGATCTCTCATCATCTTCCAGCTTTTTCTTCTGCTCTTGATTCGAGTGACTCGTGACAGCGTGTCATGTTTTTCACGTTTGCTCTTTGTTTGAACTTTGGGACGTGGGAACGCACGTGGGTCAGAACAGCACCAATTACACCCTTATTCTCGAAACGTTTTAATTACACCTCATATTTACTATAATAGAAGAGATCTAGTGCCACTGTGACCAAACACATTTTGTCATAATAGTCAACGTAAAACTGGGGTTTTTTTTTTAGTTGAGCTACAAACCAGCAGAACATTGTCATTTTCTATAATCGTAGGTTCTTTGCAGAACCTGTTGTCACACAGTCTGTGGTGGAATCGTCCAAAATTTAATTGTAAACTGTGACAGGTGATGATCTTAAATAACAGCTGCAATCATGTAGTGAACATTGTGAAAGATTTGGCCTCATTCTTACACACACACACACACACACACACACACACACACACACACACACACACACACACACACACACACACACAGAGCTTCTAAAGCTACACAGCTTCATACACAGCAAGCAGTGATGCACTGATTCCTTTCTACCAGAGCCAGCAGAACGTTTTTCAGCAGTTTGTGCTAAAGTAGATCTTCTGTAGAAATGGACCAGATGGATTAGCCTTCAGTGTTCTTTCATAAAGGATTTTAGGTATGTACTAATCCCTGCATGCCAGAAACACCATGAGATCTGCTGTTTTGGAGACACTCTGACCCAGACGTCTTATCAAAGCTATTCGGATCCTTACACCACATTTCACATCACATCAACTTTGAAAACCGACTGCATATTTGCTGCCCAACAAATAACTGAAGTTCACACTGTAACGAGATGATCAACAATGAGATGATCAACAATGAGATGATCAACAATGAGATGATCAACAATGAGATGATTAATAATGAGATGATCAACAATGAGATATTCAACATTAATCGTTCATCTATCAGTCGTTTGATTGTTTAGGAGGAAATCTTTGAACAAGGATTCAGGTTCGATCCACCGAATTTTGGTTTCAATCATCTCAGGGTTTGTAAATACAGGCGTTTGTGGCATTTGTGGCAGGTTCTGTAGATAAATCAGCTGTACATGGAAAAATACAGGTTGGGAAATCTTTCCTAATTGGTGCCTGGACACCAGAACTCCACTGGATGCACCTCAGTAAAAGGTCTCAACACAACGATACAGAGGTAAACATGGGTCCTTCCTTGGTGTTGGTTGTCATGGTAACACTACATGACACTGTTATAAGTTTAAAATTCTATAATGGGCAGAGACGTTTTCACTGGAGATTTATTTCTGCAGGCCGTTTAGTAAAGAACCCTCAGCACAGACGATTGGAGACAGCGAGAGGAACCGGAGGAACAGGTGTGATTTCTGTTTAAAGGAACCTGAGCAGAAATCACACCGGGTTTCCTGATAGAGGACTGGAACAGAAGACGTATGTTGTCTGTAATTCTTCTTCAGTAGAATAAAAGCAGAATGGAATTGGATCCAGACTCGTGCACAGATGAGTTCCAGCTGACTGAAAAAGGAGAAAGCAGGATGTTTGGGTGACGTCTAATGATTGGAGATGATACGACAAAACAGGTTCTTCTTTCTAACAATAAAACCAGGACAGTGTGTTCCCTTATGTGGTCTTATGTATCATGAGGTGTTCACGTGAGCAGGATGAACAGTTTTTTGGGTTTTTTTTAGCTTTTCTGAGCTTTTTCTCACTCCCTAAATTACAATCGAGAGAGAAAGAAGACTTCTGTTTGAGTTTGGATGAATTTTGAGTAAAAGACTGGAATTATGGGTGGAGTCTTTGCATGAACAGAAAGTTTCTCATTACACCAAATATAATCCATAATCCATCACTGGTTAATAACATTCAGCTTGTGCTTTTTTTTTATAATAACACACATAAACCACAGAGCGTTTATTACGTACATCTTATCTTTTCTTCTTTCTAACAATAAAACCAGGACAGTGTGTTCCCTTATGTGGTCTTATGTATCATGAGGTGTTCACGTGAGCAGGATGAACAGTTTTTTGGGTTTTTTTTAGCTTTTCTGAGCTTTTTCTCACTCCCTAAATTACAATCGAGAGAGAAAGAAGACTTCTGTTTGAGTTTGGATGAATTTTGAGTAAAAGACTGGAATTATGGGTGGAGTCTTTGCATGAACAGAAAGTTTCTCATTACACCAAATATAATCCATAATCCATCACTGGTTAATAACATTCAGCTTGTGCTTTTATTTTTTTTTATAATAACACACATAAACCACAGAGCGTTTATTACGTACATCTTATCGTTTTTTTTTGTTTGTTTGTTTTTGCTGGACTGGTTCACATCAACACAATCATAAAATATTAATATGACTTATTTTAAAGTGCAAAAGTTTCAATTGTACAAAAACATGTGGTATATTAACTCCACTTTTACATTTTTTTCATTTTTTATTCTATTTTTTAATGTCAATCTTTATGTTCAATCTATTTTTAATTTTTCCTTCTATTTGTATATGTAAATTATATTTCATTGTATTTTTATCCATTTTAACTCCAAATTTTTCCACTTTTGTATTTTTTTTATTTTATATATCTATTTTATTGCCTTTTATGTTGTGTACATTTTTTTCTTAAATTTATTTTGAATTATATTTTTTTTCATATTTTATTCTATATATAGTCAATTATAGCTTATTTTATTTATTTTTTATTATATAAATTGTATTTTTAATTCCTTATTCTATACATTTAGTTTGTTTTTATGTTTATCTCGACAGAGAATGAGAGAAGGAGAAAGAGAGATTGAAGTTTCAGGATTATGGACATGATGCACTCTGAGTAAATTCTCCAAACCAGACGGTTCAGAAGGTCTTCAGATGATCAGGTTCTTCAAAAAGATTTGTGTCGATCTCCTCAAGACTGAAATGATCTCTTTCCCTAGTTATCTTGTTGTTAGAGTTGTATAGGACTAGCCGGAGTGAAGTTCCTCACACAGAAGTGTTACACGACACGCTCAGGAACTCACAACGGACTGGAAATGTTGTAAAAGCAAAGTGCAGTAAATCTAAATGCTAGATGAGAGAGAGGTGGGGTGCCAATACTTTTTTTAATATAAATGAAATCCACCTGTATGTTAGGAGGCACATGAAAGTGTTTTTTTATTCACATTGAAATGGAACTAAACTGAAACTGAAATCTGATTCACTACTGCTTTTGCTCAATAAAGTCCACATGACGAGTCTGATGATTTAAAAAAAACAGCTGAAAAAAAAAAAATCCAATCTAAGCTCATTTGGTTTGAGACAAGACGCCGGAGTTGGGAGAAGTGGTGAGAAAGTGCTGCTTGTGGTTGATCAGGAGATGTGGAGCATGTGACCACGCCCACATCATGAATATTCAAACAGGGAGTTGGAGGTGTGGCTTGTGACTCCAGAACATCCTGTACTGAGAGCAGGCTGAACCACAGGCCTGTGTCTGAGAGGGTTTTTTTTATTATTAGAGAACAATTGAAGCTCGTCTAAAGTTGCAAAACAAAGAAGTTACTTTCGGATGAAAGTGCTCATGTATTCATTTAAAGATTGTTCATAAAACACTGAAGAGCACACAGCTTCCTCATCTCACCTACATCAGTACCAGCACTCGCTCTAGTGGTGTGACTCCAGAACATCCTGTACTGAGAGCAGGCTGAACCACAGGCCTGTGTCTGAGAGGGTTTTTTTTATTATTAGAGAACAATTGAAGCTCGTCTAAAGTTGCAAAACAAAGAAGTTACTTTCGGATGAAAGTGCTCATGTATTCATTTAAAGATTGTTCATAAAACACTGAAGAGCACACAGCTTCCTCATCTCACCTACATCAGTACCAGCACTCGCTCTAGTGGAACATCTTCCCAGAAGAGCAGAGCTTATTATAACATTGTGCTAATAACACTTATTAGAACATCATGTTCGTCTTTTCCTCTGTGACTAAAAAAACCTTTCCTGTGTAAAAACACACACGTGACCTCATACGCAGCTGTAATGTGGAGCAAACACGCCTCACCTGTTTATTTAATCGCTAACAAAGTCAGTGTTTAAACACAGGGGCTGATAGCGTTAATGAGCTTAGTGAGCGTTTACACTCTGCTCCATCCTCCAGGGTTACGCTGTGGATTTAATCTCATTACAGATTACAGAGATGACGTTTTTTTTACCAAAGTAAGAGGACGGAATGTGACTGAAAAAAGGTCGCAATCAAAGCCGCACAGATTAGTTTGCATGAGTAAAATAAAATATACATTTGGTGTTCATATATTCGCTTTTGAATTCATGTATGTAGTCGAACTGTTCGATTTTAAATATAGAAAAAAATATATACTTCAAGGAGCTGAGGAATGTGTTTATGTACCTTTTTTTTAATATAAAAAGAAAATAAAATAAAAAAGTGATTTTTAGAGCCCCCTGCTGCCAGCGGAGTGAATTACACCTGCATTGAAAACAACAAGTCCTCTCTCCCCTGTTGGCTGCTGTTATTATTTTGGAAGCAAAACTTTAATGATTTAGAAACTTTCGATATGGAATTCCTGCTCAAACAATAAAAACGTGACATCTATATCATGTGGAATATTGACTGTCTAGCAGGTTGCTTGTTCATGAGTTTTTGCTAAAGTCTGGAAAAACACAACTCTTCCATTAATAAGTGTAACTATACATTATGGCTTGTGTTTTATGGGACAAGACGAAGCTAAACAGCTGTTTACCAGTTGTGGGCGGGGCTAAATGTCACGTTTAGTGTGTGAGGTACGAAGTTTCATTGATACAATTTAAATATTTTGAAAATGTTCATCATTGATCAGCTGAATGACGTCCAGATGTACGCCTGAGTTCCATATTTTCTTTCGCTGGTGAGGGAGTGAGCGTTTATAGCTGCTGTAACGTAAGCAAAAGCAGGAAGTGACCTTCTTTCGTGAAACATGAACTGCAACTATAATTGGATAAAAAGTAACTGTTTGTAAATTGGAACAATGCAATTTTCTGTAGGTTACGTAAAGAATTGCGTAGTTCATCCCTCCACCCTCCTCGTCACGTGACTCCTATAGACGCTATGCAGTGATTACACAGGAAACAGAATGGAGTTCATCTCATGAGTCCTCTGGTCTGAGTCGTTCGTTCTTTTGTCACGTGACTCCCAAATACGCTGTGCGATGCAAATCCGATTATTTTCATCAAAATGAAAATAATCGGATCTTCCCATCACTGGTTGTTTGGGACTCTGGGTCTTGAATAATGTCCTGAATCTGAGCTCAGACAGTGTAAGAAATGTTAAGTCACACCTCAGGAGGTTCTGTAGTTTGTGTGTGTGTGTGTGTGTGTGTGTGTGTGTGTGTGTTTCTCCTGTATTCTCCTGTGTGACTCCCTAGACTCGCATCTCATACACATGCGTATGCAGTTAAGACGACGAGAAGGTCTCCAGGTTACACATCCCTGTATTAAAGAAACTCCACTCCTTTACCCTTGAGGGACGAGAACGACGTGAGCATCGGCACGGTTGGTCTGATACGTCCAGGGTCTGGTCAAATGTTACAGGAACGATTACATAAACTTCTCCTGATAGCAGCAGGAGGTCAGCTGAGAAGTTCTGACTCACATGCAGTCGCACACAGATGAAGGACGTTCTCATTTTCATAGTTTCACATTTAAAACCTACGCTCGAGTTCACACTTTTAGCACCGAGATAAATCACTGTCCAAATCTCCTAATTCTTACTCCAACATGAGCAAAAAAAACGGTTGTGTACGTTTATAACACGTGGGATCCAGAGAAGCGTGATTACGCCGCAGCCATAAAACTCATAATCGAGTCTCACATGCTCCAAAACTTCCTGGTAGAAAAAGTTCAGCTGATCAGCTGATCTTTAGCTCCTTAGTGGTTACAGTGTGAGGAGAACTTTTACACCTGCACACATGACATGAGCTCAGAACACAGGCCAGGTGTGTGTGTGTGTGTGTGTGTGTGTGTGTGTGTGTGTACATTTACACCACTGGACTGCTCTTTATTTTTAAATGAAGCTAAACTGAACTAAAAGGGTTGTGCATCAGATAAAAGATAAAATCATTCTCTCATGCTGAAGAAGCTGAAGTTCATCTGCTGCTCTGATCAAGTCCAGATAAATCCTGTCCTCTCTGTCCTACAGAGCCACGGATTTAGATCTGGAAGAAGAGACGGAGGAAGATTGCAGCATCAGCGACTTTAATCCTGAACATTTGATTAAAATGTCCTGAAGCTCATAAACTCCCAGATTCTTCACCTTCTCCAGGACATGTCATGTGATTTGTGTTCATGTAAAATCAGGGAATCCTGTGAATTTAAATGAACACTTTATTCAGCTTTATTTCATTTTATTTTATTTTAATTTATTTACTCATTATTTACTTTCAGATCAAGATCAGTTATCTTTAAATGATCACAACTTACAATAATTTGGAATAGTTTTATAATATACAGAACCATTAAACATTTTGGACACACCTTCTCCTTCATGGGCGTTTTATGGACTGTCCTTTGGTCTGACGAGTCCAAACTTGAATTCTCTGCCGTGTCTATAAGAGGTACAGAAGGTGAACAGAAGGTTCCTGAATGTGTGGTTTCCACTGTGAAACATGGGGGGAGGAGGAGTGATGATGAGGAGGTGCATTTCTGGTGACACTCTTGGTGATTTAGTTCAAACTGAGGAGACACTTAACCATGAAGGGGACCAGAGCATTCTGCAGGAACATGTCATCTCATCTGGTTCTCACTTCAATGACACCAAACACACCTGTAGGTTCTGTAAGAGTGTTTTGATTAAGAAGGAGAGTGCTGGAGATCAGCATCAGATCACCTGGTCTCAGATAGATGAGGAGAGATGATGAGAAATTATTATATATATAATGAGAAATATAATGAGTTATATAATGAGAAAGATGAAGAGATAGATGAGATATATAATGAGAAATATAATGAGATATATAATGAGTTATATAATGAGAAAGATGAAGAGATAGATGAGATATATAATGAGAAATATAATGAGTTATATAATGAGAAAGATGAAGAGATAGATGAGATATATAATGAGAAATATAATGAGATATATAATGAGTTATATAATGAGAAAGATGAAGAGATAGATGAGATATATAATGAGAAATATAATGAGATATATAATGAGTTATATAATGAGAAAGAAGAAGAGATAGATGAGATATATAATGAGAAATATAATGAGTTATATAATAACAAATATATTGAGATGTATAATGAGATATAATGGGAAAGAAGAAGAGATAGATAAGATATATAATGAGAAATATAATGAGATAAATATGAGAAATATAATGAGATAAATAGTGAGAAATATAATGAGATATATAATGAGAAATATAATAAGAAATATAATAAAAAATATAATGAGATATATAATGAGATATATAATGAAAAATAAATTGAGATATATATTGAGAAATATAATGAGATATATAATGAGTTATAAAATGAGAAATATAATGAGATATATAATGAGTTATATAATGAGAAATATAATGAGATATATAATGAGAAATATAATGAGATATATAATGAGTTATATAATGAGAAATATAATGAGTTATATAATGAGAAATATAATGAGATATATAATGAGAAATATAATGAGATATATAATGAGTTATATAATGGGAAAGATGAAGAGATAAATGAGATATATAATGAGAAATATAATAAAATATAATGAGAAAGATGAAGAGATAGGTGATGAGATAGTTAATCAGATAAATGATAAGATAAATGTGAAGACTTTTTAACAGGTAAAGTTTAGATATGGTCCAGAGCAGCACTAAATGTTTGTGTTAGTTGTAAAAAAAAAAGAAAAGTGTGAACGTTTGAGCCCTGAGGAAAAGAAATCTGCTGAGTCATCGTGACATCTGTTTCTGAAATGTCTCCATATGATCCTGCATGTACTTTTATTGTTAACAGGCTTTTAAGGTAATTTCGAGCGCATGCTTTTCTTGTGCAATGCAGAGCAGATCGGAGCTGCAGATCAGCAGGGGGGAGAAATCCTGCAGGGGAGCGAATCATAAGAGGGATCAGGAATTAATCAGGAATGAATCAAGCATGAGTGAATCAAATGTAATCAAGAATGAATCAGGAGTAAATCAAATGTAATTAACAATGAACCATGAGTAAATCAAATGTAATCAACAATGAATCAAGAGTGAATCAAATGTAATCAACAATGAATCAGGAGTGAATCAAATGCAATCAACAATGAATCAGGAGTGAATCAAATGTAATCAACAATGAATCATGAGTGAATCAAATGTGATCAAGAGTGAATTGTAGATGAATCAGGAGATGAATCAGGAGTAGAAAACAAAAATGTTAATACTGTGTGTGTGTGTGTGTGTGTGTGTGTGTGTGTGTGTGTGTGTGTGTGTGTGTGTGTGTGTGTGTGTGTGTAGTATGTCTCAGTGCAGTTTCATTCACAGCTCTTTTATTTCAGCAATCGCTCAGACGTCATTTTAATCCAGAGAATGAATCAATGCTGACGTCAGGACTGAGAAGAGGTCAAAGATCATTTAATAGCTCAAAGGCTCTAATCTTTTTCCCAGCTGTTTGCCTCAGAAGAAACAAAAAGAAAGCTCAGATAAGCGACACCGAGATCGGCTTGTGAAAGACACATGGAGATTAGACCACGTTAGTGCTGCGTGAACTAACAATCAGCAGTGCTGAGCGCAGCCAATTACACCAGATAGCAAAAAGTAGATGATTACACAACCATGTAGCTCTTAAAAGAAATTAAGGAGGTCAGTCATCACCTGGATGTGGAGTCAGCAAGTGAAGTTTTGCCCAAAGTATTGGGACACCTGACTTTTTTCATTTTATTTGATTCTTCTCCAAACGTTTACATTTGGAGGCACACAATTGTACAGGAGGTCTCTGGATGTGATAGCATTCCATTTTCCCCCTCATTAGAACTAGGAGACCCAAACCTGTTCCAAGCCTTATGAAGATCTGCTTTCCTTGAGTTGGAAGTGTGTGGAAGATCTCCTGCTGTAACTCTCCAACCCTAGGAACCCCAAGAACCTCCCCACCTAACTTAGATCTGACTTTATTAGCACGCTTTTTGCTGAATCAAAAAGATTCACAAACCAATTGTATGGTCAGGTGCCCACAAACATTTGTCAATGTGCTCAACAGGGAACTCTTACCAACACAACAAACCCCATGAAGAACATTTGCAGAAGTTCTAGATTCTTCGTTGTTTCTTAAAGAATGTCATTTTGTCATTAAAGATGATGTCAGCACAAATGCTGACATACAAGAACACCCATGCTGTATGATGCCACACACACACACACACACACACACACACACACACACACATACACACACATATACACACACACAACAGTGCTTTATCAGCTGATCTTTTAGAAATGTTCACCATAAACCTTTGCTCGGTTCCTTTATTGACGTGCAAATTTTGAGAAAAGCATGATGGTGCAGAATGACTGAAACTGTTAAGCAGCACAAAACGACTCTATGCGTGTGAGTGTGCTTGTGTGAGTGTGTGTGTGTGTGTGTGTGTGTGTGTGTGTGTGTGTGTGTGTGTGTGTGTGTGTGTGTGTGTGTGTGTGTGTGTGTGTGTGTGCTTGTGTGCGTGTGTGCATGTGTTTGGAAATTCACAGAACTAAAACCCAAAAAGCGCTGATGATGGTCGCATGCGTCAATCTGTGACCGATGAGGAACAGCCTCAGTTTCCTTTCCATCAGCACAGGAAAAGTTGAAATGCAGAATTTAGAGGAGCGTCTGGTCTTTTTGTTCCAGCGGAGGAAGGAAACTGATCAGCTAAACCTCGAACGCTGCATAAACGTGAAGGACGGTTTATTACACAAACCTTCAAACGCTCAGCTTTGTTCTTTTGTTGGCAGGATGACTTGGGATCACAGATCCTAAAATAGCAGCTCAGTCTAAACATGCTAACATGCTGGAATGCTAATTCAAGATTGGAATAACTGTTACACCAGTAGGCTTGAGGTTAATGTAATGAAAGTTTTTTATGATGATTATTGTACCCAGAAAGTGGAGATGGTGGTTATTGTTAGCTATGTTAGATGTTTTGGCCTGAATTTGTTCAATAAGGCAAAAGCTAGCATTGATATTTAAAAGTGCTAAAAATAAAGATAAGGTTCAGAAGTTCATGCTAATCTGGTCAAAGTGAAAAAAAACATGTCTTCATTTCAAAACTGGTCTGACATTTAAAAGCATTTGAGTAGCAAATAAAAAAACAGTCAAATGAATTGAATATTAAAGGATGCTAACTTCATGAGTGTCCATCAGATGAACCAATAAGGATGGGGACGAAACAGCAACATCTGAAAATCGTACTCAGGAAGTAAAAGTCAGGATTTTATGAGCCGTAAATCAACGGATTATAATAAGGCAATGAGGTCGGATTTTACAGCCTGATTCCATGGAAAACAAGCAGTCATAAAGCATTAAATATATCATGAGGGAGAGAAAACAATGCTGATTAATTTGTCAGAAAGTCTGCTTGATATTGTGGACGCAGGAGTTTCTCGCCGTTGTCCTGTGAATTAATGAGATATTTAATCGCTCGGTGTGAATCCGAAGCTCCCTGGAGGTTCCTGATGCCGCTTCTGTTTTCAGTGGAAAATATCTTGTGGATAAATTGTGGCTCACACACACACACACACACACACACACACACACACACACACACACACACACACACGCACAGAGCGCCCTCCAGTGGTTGAAAGTGATAACAGTATTGTATTAAAATACTGGATTTAAAGAACTTTTGTACTTCTGAACTTTCTTGAAAAGAAGTTCAGAATTTTGTAAGTTTTTTATTTTCATGTGAGTGGAAATTAAAGGAGAAATGATTATAAACTAAACCCACATTTCATTAAACAGCCACATTATAGCTGCATATAAAAAAAAAACTCTTTGGTAGCGTTTTGACTCTGCGTCGATGTGATCTACACTGTATGAGACCAGAGCAGGGGAACCCGGACGTTTTAGCAGATTTTGGAGCTCTATTTCCAGCTCAGGATGATCAGCAGCATGATTAAAAACCTGGGACAAAGAAAAAAAAAGCGAAACGACCATCTAATCTCCTGAGAAGCCCTTCTAAAAGTGAGCGTGAGAGAGAGAGAGAGTTTCAAAGAAAAAGCGAGGCTTTTTAAAAGACCTGAAGAAGAACTTGCTCATGTTTTTCCTCACACCTGTAAGAGCGAGCATTGTGGAGCAGGAACAGGAGTGTCGGTTTCTTTCCAAACAATGGGGAACACTTTACCTGAGTTTCCCTCCCTAATAGCATGACACGACTCGCCTCGATTTTTCTACTTGTTCTCAGGAAGTGTGCCAAGTTTATTCACTCTCTGAGCTCCCTCAGGACTGATGCAGGAGATTCTCCACAAAGTGCATTCTCACAAAGATCACGTCCCAGCAAGTAGAGCAAAACAACTGCAGCATTGACTTTAAAATCTTGAATAATTCATACACAATTGGGTGCCGGTTGTACAGAAGTCCTTCATTAACACTTTATATTGTAAAGTCCAAACACAAGGTAAAGGTTCAGCCATGACTCAGGTTGTGCCTCAGCATCTTATCTAAGTATGGAGTCTGAATGGTAGTTTCCTGCTTGGCCTTGTTTCTGGTCTCATGTTTAATACATAGCCCTTGGGGTTTTCTTTCTTTCTTTCTTTCTGTTTTGTTGGCTTGAGGTTTACCCGCCATTCTCAGTCCATTAACTACAAGCTCAAGATACTGTAGGTGTAGGAGGCAGGAACCTGGTGTGACCTGCATGAACTTTGTAAATATTTTCAAAGTCAAAATAAATGTCCCAATACCTCCAGAATAGATAGATAGATAGATAGATAGATAGATAGATAGATAGATAGATAGATAGATAGATAGATAGATAGATAGATAGATCTGTTTTGTTGGCTTGAGGTTTACCCGCCATTCTCAGTCCATTAACTACAAGCTCAAGATACTGTAGCTGTAGGAGGCAGGAACCTGGTGTGACCTGCATGAACTTTGTAAATATTTTCAAAGTCAAAATAAATGTCCCACTACCTCCAGAATAGATAGATAGATAGATAGATAGATAGATAGATAGATAGATAGATAGATAGATAGATAGATAGATAGATTGATTGATTGATTGATTGATTGATTTCCACCCATATGGGTTTCTTCCCCAGACTGATGGAGATGGAGACACACATCTTTGGATGACATTTTCCCTCCACTTGAACTAGGAAAGCCAAACCTGTTCCAGCATGATGACCCCCTGTGCACAAATGCCCCATGAAGCTCAATGAAGATCTGCTTTACATGCGTTTGGAAGTGTTTGGAAGATGTCCTGCTGAACATGCTGAATGTGGCTGCACCCCAGGCCTCCTCATCTCACCTGCATCAGTACCTGACTTTACTAACCTCCTTGTAGATGAATGAATCTTAACAAAATCTTGTGAAACAAGAAACTTCCCAGAAGAGTGGAGCTTATTATTATTATCTGTATGTGGAATAGGATGTTCAAAAAGTGCTCACCAATCTTATGCTCAGGTGTCCACAAACTTACGAACTATAATGTAGGTAAAAACTACAGCACGTTAAAAGCCGAACCGCAGAGAGAAAACAAAGCGCTGGTGTCAGAAGGGTCGGACGCAAACGAATGCCAAAAGTCATCAGTGCTTGGATTCGCAAACTGAATGTGACACCATGAAACGGCGCTCGGAAGCTCACTGTGGGCCGCGCGGTGCGTATGGTAATGAATTCACGTAGTTCTGCGCCGTTATGTAAGATGGCATTTTGCTAATTGGCACAGGGTTCCGTTCACTCGAGGCCTCTCTGAATTTCAAAAGCATCATTATGCTGAAAGAGCTTCAGAAACATCAGACTTTGTGCTGATTTTCAGGCTGTGGAGGAAGAAAACGAGAATACGGAGATTTCAGGGAAGGAAGCTGTAGATTTTATGAACGTTCTTCTCGCTGAGCAGCGGCTGGAGGATCGGCAGTGAGAGCTATTAACCTTGCTTGCGAAAATGTTCTGGACGTGGACGATAACAAGCCGAATAGAAAACATTACCTCTTTAAAACAAAAAACAACCTTCTGAAGTACAGCAGAAGTTCAAAGTTCATTAAAATCAATAAAAAGTTTTGCTCAGGAACTCAAATATACAGAAGAAGCCTGCAGTTTTCTTGAGAACAGTTTGATTTGAGAGGAAATATCATCTGTTGCATTGTCTGAAATTGTGTTTTGTATTAAAGAGTGAGTGAGATGAAAATATTTCTGCATTGTTTATTGCGAGAAGGCATTTTTCAACTAACACAATTTTTCAGCGTAACCTTGCGGTAAAAAAACCCCCAAAAAACAAGAATTAAAGCAAAGCAAAATAAAAAGCAACTAATTCCTCAACGTTTTCCTCAATCTCTCTGATCTATAACGTTTTCCACCATATTTTCCAGACCTGGATAAAACTTCGTCTCTCCGACTCGCCACAGACCTGCGGTGGTCTTATCGCTCCGATCGAAGGCGCCACCGAGAGACGCTGCGTCTCAGAGAGAGCCTTTGTTCGAAATAGAAATTCTGACATCAGCCTTACGCAATTCAGATCACAAGGCAGGAGGAAAAAAAAGACGCCTGGCACACGAACAATGACAGAAACAGCAGACACTGAGGTTCTATCAGTAATCTATATGCTCTTTTATTAGCATGGCACCGAGACGTGCCGTCTGCTCGCTCGCTCGCCCACCTGCTACACGCTACAGTGATCGTTTATATTCTGTTACGGTCAGAAATGATTCTTTTTCCTGCGTAAAACTTTGCATCGCAATCTATCCACTTCAAACTTTAAAACTAATTCCTAAAAAGGAAAAAATTATTCACAAAAATCCACAAAGGCATAATGTAAATGTTAGCTGGATCAATTTAAAATCTAATTCTAGCCCCACCCCTTTTTCGGGAATTCACGATGTTCTTAATTTTAGCTCCGCCCCATTTTGGAAATGTACACGTTCCAATGTTTTGTGTGCAGACTGAGATTCATAAAAGTAGTGAAAAACTTTATAATGTTTTAAAAATGTGTTAATCTGTATAACAAGCTAAGTGCGAGCTAGTTTTTTTTCTAGTAGCTCTTTTATAATCAAAAATGTATAAATAATAAAAACTCGGTTTAATGCAGCGCTTCACTACTATAACACAACAGGAACAATTCTAAACCTGATTAAACGTTGTCTCGTGTCCACGGTTACACACACAGCTGATTATCAGCGAAATAAAAACCCGTTTGCGTTTTGCAACACACTCAGCGTTTTTCACGGCACTGTTTTCTGTAACTTGGAAAACAGCAGGAAGTGGTGTTGAGCAGATCCTCAGGAGAATAACAAAGCTGATTTTTGTTCATGTTATATGAGAGGGTTGTTTTCTTGAAAGATTTGATGAGGACTTGACCTGCGGAATGTTCCAGTTCGAGCCTGTTAGAGACCTACTTGGAAGCGTTAGAAATGGAGAAGGGAAGGTGAACAAGGCCGGAGTATTGAGTGTGCGGTCACAGTTAAGCCGGTGTGTGTAAATGTATTGTGTGGTGGTACAGAGTTGCCCCGGGGGGTTGGATTTCTATTGTGCAATAACTGTGTGAAAAGACACACCAGGTCTACACTTCTTAATGGTGTGTAAATGTATATATTTTTTTTTTATGGAATTTGGCAGACACATTTATCCAGAGCAACTTACATTTATCTCATTAATACAACTGAGCAGCTATGAGGTTAGGGGCCTTTCTCAGGGGCCCAGGAGTGGCTGCTTGATGTGGTGGGGATTTGAACTCATGACCTTAGGATCTAAAGTCCAACACCTTAGCTTCTGAGCTCCTACCTCTCAATAGATGTATCATTAAATATTACCCGACTGTCTTTTCATGCCCTAAAATGTCGATAAATCTTAGTACCTAAAGTACACTGTATGGGACACCTGACTTTTCCACTCAAATGTTGTTCTTCTCCAAACTGTTACCACAAATTTGGAGGCACAAATGTTCCTGTGCACAAAGCCAGCTTCATGGACCTCTGCTTTACATGGGGATGTTTGAGTAGAAGATCTCCTGCTATAGAGCTCTAAACCCTATTGAACATGATTGTGAACACTGATTGCACCACCAGACCTTCTCACCTCACCTACAGCCAACATTTGCTCCGCCTCTTGAGACTCATGGACGCCTGGTGCTCGATAAAATCATCACTGAAGTTTAAGCAATTAAATGCCGTCATCAGTCCACGTCCAGATGAGATGTTTAGAGAATTAGAGTCCGTAACACAAACAGGAAGTCAAACTTGAATTTAACTCCTTGTAAATCCATTCAAGAAAAAGGTCATGTGACCTCTGACCTTAACCTCATAAACCTACCTTCACCCAAACACCTCACCCTGAGATCATCCACAGATGTGGTCATTTAGCAGGAGCAAAAACGAGTTTTTTATTTATTTATTGTTTATATACACACACACACACACACACACACACACACACACACACACACACACACAAAATTCTGTTTCTTACATTTGCACCATTATGACTTCCTACGTTTGTAATTTATGTCTTTTGTCTGTTTTAATTATGTCCTTAATTTATGTCAGATCTATCTATCTATCTATCTATCTATCTATCTATCTATCTATCTATCTATCTATCTATCCATCCATCTATCCATCCATCTATCTATCTATCTATCTATCTATCTATCCATCTATCCATCTATCCATCTATCTATCTATCTATCTATCTATCTATCTATCTATCTATCTATCCATCCATCCATCCATCCATCTATCCATCTATCCATCTATCTACCTATCCATCCATCTATCCATCTATCCATCTATCCATCTATCTATCTATCCATCCATCTATCCATCTATCCATCTATCCATCTATCTATCTCTGTCTGTCTGTAGTTTATTTTATATCTGTAATGATGGTTTTTAGATTCTTGTTATCATGACTGAGGCTCCTGGGTGTGAATGTAAGTTGTGTCTCTCAGTGGTGGATGAAAAACATAAAACATGTAGTTAAAGTAGAGACACTAAAAGTGTCCCTTTAAACTGTCACTTTAGTAAAAGTACAAAAATTTTTACCTTCAAAAGTTCAGTATTGTTGAAAATAATAGCAGTACAATGTGACTAACCAGAATACTCCAGGTTTTTCGTATATTTTTTATTGCTACGTGGAAAACAAGTTACCAGTAGGTGCAGTCGATTCAAACAAGACCCAGCATTCGTGATCTGCACGCTCTTGAGGCTGTGCGATCGGGAAATTAGTTGAAAGGGGTGAGTTAAAAAAAAAAATAGCAGTGTGTGCCGTTGACTGTACAAACTCAAAACTATTTTGTACAAACTTTTTTGTTTTTAGGATTTAGCAATCCTGTGAATCACTAAACTAATATTTAGTTGTATGAGTTTAAGGTCAACCGACTTGTGGCACCTTTTAGCTGTTATTCCACTCCATGATTCTTGAACAACATTCCACAATTTCTCTTCAGGCCAGTTGATGTGTTCTTTGGCAAATCTTAACCTCTTCTGCACATGCTTTTCTTTTTAACAGAGGGACTTTGCGGTGGAATTCTTGAAAATAGATTCGCTTCACACAGACGTCTTCTAACTGTCACAGTACTTACAGGTAACTCCAGACCGTCTTTGATCATCCTGGAGCTGATCTTCGGCTGAGCCTTTGATGGTTGTCTTCCGTTTTCTTTCACGTCTCTCTGGTTTTGTTCTCCATTTTAAGGCATTGTAGATCATTTTAGCTGAACAGCCTATAATTCTTTGCACCTCTTTATAGGTTTCCCCCTCTTCAATCAACTTTTTAATCAAAGTACGCTGTTCTTCTGAACAATGTCTTGAACTACCAATTTCCCTCAGGCTTTCAAATGCACGTTCATCAAGCGCTGGCTTCATCCTTAAATAGGGGCCACCAGATTCACACAAAATTGATGACCTCAGTGATTGAATGCCACACTGCTATTCGTTTAAACACACCCCTTTCAACTTATTGCCCAATTACACAGCTTAACGAGCGTGCAGATCATGAATCCTGGGTCTTGTTTGTTTTCTGAGAGTCTACTGCACCTACTGGTAACTTGTTTACCACATAGCTATAAAACATACTAAAAACCTGGAGTATTCTGGGTAGTCACATTGTACTGCTATTATTTTGAACACTACTGTACTTCAGTATCGAAAGTAGTGATTTATTATAACTCTAATGTTCCTGTGATCATTTTTATCACAAGATTCTTCACTTCATCTCCTCAGTTTGTGTGTAAAGACTCGAATGTGACTCTCAGCACACTGATCTATTAATAGAATGAGATTAAAGACTCAAACACTGATTGATTTCTATTATAATGATCATGAACACAAAACCTTCTGTAATAAAACGTGTAAATGAGGTCACGTGTGTGGTGGTGAGTTCCAGTCTGGAGTTTCTTCATCATTTGTTCCTCTAAATCTTCTGCTTGATGATGAACTGATGCTGAACTGTATGTTGGTGATCAGAACACGTGTAAAACAGAGCGTGCGCTCGATCCTGATTGGTGACTCGCTGCGTGTTTCACCAGTTACGTTTTTATCCTCGTTAATAAAAGGGAACGACTGATTTCACTAAATGCGGTAAAAAAGTCAAATATTTGACTTCTGGAATGTAGTGAAGTTACAGTTTCCCCCAAATGGAAAAACTTCAGTAAAATACAGACCCACGTAAAACTACTTACAGAAACGAATTATTTTTACTTGCGTCTATGTTTCTATTCTTTCCTGCAAAAACCTTTAAGACTCATCAGATCTTCTGATCTCCGTCTTGGTTGTTTAAATTCCATGATGTTTTCAGTAGCTGCCATTTTATACACAAAATCTAAGATTCTGGCTCCTGATTGGTCTGAAGGTGTGGATTCAGATTAGAAGAGGTTTATAATTGTTAACATGGTGCAGGTGATTGTCTGGAGATGTTGATGTAACGTGTATGGAAGGAGTGTCAGCTGAGTGAGAAGAAAGGCCGTGATGTTTCGTAGGTGTTCTGATAATTTCAGGACAGAGGGGTTTACGCTTGATTGTGGTTTCTCTGTGAGAGAGAAGAAAGAGCTGCTGGTGAGGGAACCAGGGTTTATTGCTGCTTCAGAATGCTCACATTTTTGAAGGAATGCATCGTAGCTTTTATCTCCACCTCCTCCAGGGCCACAAAGAGACATAGGGCATAAATCACAGCGTTTAAAAGCCTGCCGTCCGTTTTCTCTCCTTTTTGTTTTTGTTTTTATGGAAGCCGGAGCGATCAGGGTCGTCCTGTGAGGTCAGAGTCGTGCTAAAACCACGTTTCTCATTTACTTCTGGAGAACCCACGGGGGCTTTGCGAGTCGCTGGCGCACCACAACGAGAGGAAGTATTCACACATAAAGGCTCAATTATTGCGGGATTTGGCAGAGGAGCAGCTCGGCTCGGACACTGTGTTCAGTATTCCTCAGGCGAGCTCGGGGGAGGAGGTCCTTCTCTGGACCAAAGAGCGCTGTGGGAAAGTCATTAAAGTGTAAAGCGCCTCTCCCTCTTGCTTTTTCTTTCGTTCTTTTCACAGAGAACCCATGAGAGAGGGAAGACCATGAGGTCCTGCTGTTAATGGGTGCCTTCTCTCTCATTGCCTCTCTTTCTGGCTGCTATGGTAAAGAAGCTCCTCTGTAAAAGAAGCTCCGATCTGTTCAGAGCCGTTCCCATTGCCCAGACACACTATACTCGTTTTTTGTCTTTGTAACCTTTCAGGTTGTTCAGCTGAAAACATGAGCTGGAGTTTGTTTACTTCCTTCTTCTCCAAACCATCCGAGCCGTTTATTCGGTGCCAGAGCTCCCCGTGTACCTGCCCAGGTTCGAACGCCACCTGTCGAGGAAATGAAGGTCTGAAAGACCCGCTGGCAGGAGAGAAGCAGATGAGAGTCGAGATTTGGATTTGACACCCTTTTTTTAAAGACGTTTCTCAACTGTCTGGAACAAAATGTTCTTTAAAGAAGCACAGGCAGGGATTTCTCACATCCTGGACACAGCCTGGAGGCCTGGAGTGGGTTCTTCAGTGTTAAACATTTACTAATGCGATACTATATTTAAAAGTAAAATGATCACATGATTCATATCTCACAGTCAAACCTTCATGAAATCGCTATTTTATCTGACTGCATTAAATCATAAACAATTCCAGAGCAAAAAACGACACTATTTAAACACAAGTCTGAGGACATCTGACCATAAGAGTGGTTTGTTCTTCTTTCTGAACATCTCATTCCACATTTATTCTCCATTTATTCTTATAATGAACTTTGTGCTAAATGTTTGGAGAAGAAGCACATCTGGGTGGGAAAGGCAGGTTTTTTTAAGCAGTGTAGCTTGTGCTGGATGAGGTGATGCTAAATAATCAATTTCCAGTGAAAATTCTGGATTATAAACCTCCTCAGCCACCACAGGAGTCTCCAGATATGTTCTGATGAATGTAAAAACACAGGAATCTGCTCGTTCTGCAGAAATTTGTGTGAATTTCATTAAAAACAAACAATTGATTCCAGTCAGATGGAGTTTATTCTGAATCAGATTTAAGTTTGTTGGCCAAGTGTGAACACACACAGGATTTGGTTTCAGCTGTTCTGAAAAGTGGAGAAATAAATAAAACCTAACATTTATCTTATAGACAAGACCACAAGAGAACGTGTGAAAGATCAGTAATGTAGAGAACGTATGAAAGATCAGTAACGTAGAGAACGTGAGAGATCAGTAACGTAGAGAATGTGTGAGAGAGATCAGTAACGTAGAGAACATGAGAGATCAGTAACGTAGAGAACATGAGAGATCAGTAACGTAGAGAACGTGAGAGAGATCAGTAACGTAGAGAACGTGTGAGAGATCAGTAACGTAGAGAATGTGAGAGAGATCAGTAACGTAGAGAACATGAGAGATCAGTAACGTAGAGAATGTGTGAGAGATCAGTAACGTAGAGAACATGAGAGATCAGTAACGTAGAGAATGTGTGAGAGATCAGTAACGTAGAGAACGTGAGAGAGATCAGTAACGTAGAGAACATGAGAGATCAGTAACGTAGAGAACGTGTGAGAGATCAGTAACGTAGAGAACATGAGAGATCAGTAACGTAGAGAACATGAGAGATCAGTAACGTAGAGAACGTGAGAGAGATCAGTAACGTAGAGAACGTGTGAGATATCAGTAACGTAGAGAATGTGAGAGAGATCAGTAATGTAGAGAACGTGTGAGAGATCAGTAATGTAGAGAACGTGTGAGAGATAAGTAATGTAGAGAACGTGTGAGAGGGCAGTAATGTAGAGAACGTGTGAGAGATCAGTAATGTAGAGAACGTGTGAGAGATCAGTAATGTAGAGAACGTGTGAGAGGGCAGTAATGTAGAGAACGTGTGAGAGGGCAGTAATGTAGAGAACGTGTGAGAGATAAGTAATGTAGAGAACGTGTGAGAGATCAGTAACGTAGAGAACGTGTGAGAGATCAGTAACGTAGAGAACGTGTGAGAGTGTGAGAGATCAGTAATGTGGAGAACGTGTGAGAGATCAGTAATGTGGAGAACGTGTGAGAGATCAGTAATGTGGAGAACGTGTGAGAGATCAGTAATGTGGAGAACGTGTGAGAGATCAGTAATGTGGAGAACGTGTGAGAGATCAGTAATGTGGAGAACGTGTGAGAGATCAGTAATGTGGAGAACGTGTGAGAGATCAGTAATGTGGAGAACGTGTGAGAGATCAGTAATGTGGAGAACGTGTGAGAGATCAGTAATGTGGAGAACGTGTGAGAGATCAGTAATGTGGAGAACGTGTGAGAGATCAGTAATGTGGAGAACGTGTGAGAGATCAGTAATGTGGAGAACGTGTGAGAGATCAGTAATGTGGAGAACGTGTGAGAGATCAGTAATGTGGAGAACGTGTGAGAGATCAGTAATGTGGAGAACGTGTGAGAGATCAGTAATGTGGAGAACGTGTGAGAGGGCATTAATGTGGAGAACGTGTGAGAGATCAGTAATGTAGAGAACGTGTGAGAGGGCAGTAATGTGGAGAACGTGTGAGAGATCAGTAATGTGGAGAACGTGTGAGAGATCAGTAATGTGGAGAACGTGTGAGAGATCAGTGATGTAAAGAACGTGTGTGAGGGCATTAATGTGGAGAACGTGTGAAAGATCAGTAATGTAAAGAACGTGTGTGAGGGCATTAATGTGGAGAACGTGTGAGAGATCAGTAATGTGGAGAACGTGTGAGAGATCAGTGATGTGCATCATCTAAACGATTCACGTGATTTCTTATATTTATAGTTAGAAAATGTTGAGCAATTGAAGCAGATCTAGTGAGAGATTCTTCTCTCTTTCTCTCTCTTTCTCTCTCTTTCTCTTTGTAAAGGTCTCTGGTTCTTTCTGTCTCTGTATAGAGCAGGTCTGGATGAGGCCATGGTTATATAACTGCTGTCCACTTTAATACATCTCCAGCAGCTCTTTCTCCACTAATCCCTTCTGCTTCATTACTCTCTCTCTCTCTCTCTCTCTCTCTCTCTCTCTCTCTCTCTCTCTCTCTCTCTCTCTCATTCTTTCAGAGCCATTATTGTGTGTTTACTCGTTAAAGCGTCTCAACACAGTCCGGTTCATGGCAGATCCGAGGCCCAGGGTCTTCACCCTCACCCTTAAACATCATGCTGTTATAAAATGTTCTGGATTCTGTGACACGTCACTGCTGCTGAGCGCCCGATTGTGATTGGATTATATCAATAACCAGGTTTATGGTAATGCCTTTGTTCTGATCCGTTATCGCTTCCATGGTAACGGATCGTTCACAGGGGGCGTGTACACTGACTAATAATCAAAGCAAATTGATGATATGGGAGAGGTAAAGAGACGTCACTTCACCGTTTATGGAAGGAGTCTCCAGTCCCAGGGGTTGTGTGTGACGTGTCTTTGACACCCTGAAGTGTTTTAAAAAACAGAACATGTCACTGCGATCACTTGAAACTGTATCCAACACGCCATTAATATTATCTAAATATTTCACAAATATTCATATTTCATCCTAAATTAGAGCTTTTCTGAGACTTCTTTCTAAAAGCTTCTCTTGAAGTGTTGAAAAAACCCTCACAAGCTGCACAGTAAGCATTAGTTAGTATT
This sequence comes from Silurus asotus, assembly GCA_024362625.1. Taxonomy (NCBI): domain Eukaryota; kingdom Metazoa; phylum Chordata; class Actinopteri; order Siluriformes; family Siluridae; genus Silurus; species Silurus asotus. The sequence goes on from MU580030.1 coordinate 4,726,151, forward strand.
TAAGATACCTGCATTACATAAGAGACACAGATTCTTTCACATGGCTGAAAAATTATAAAAATAATGCGGATTATGAGAAACTGCACGCTATAGAGAGGAACAGCATGTAGTATAAACTATTCACTGTTCACCTGGCGCCCTCTAGTGGATATCAATCAGTGTAGAAATAATATAATGGGGGTTTTTTTGTACATTATTAGAAGACGCGTTTAAAAGCGCGTAGTTTTATTGAAAAAAGGAATTAACTATATGTTATAATATAATATAATATAATATGGTGTATATTATCTATACAGTGAATTCGGTTACTATAATTCCAGAAGCGTCCGGCAGGAGGCAGTGTGCGCTAATGATTACTCATTGATTTTTCTTAACACTGGATCTATCTATCTATCTATCTATCTATCTATCTATCTATCTATCTATCTATCTATCTATCTATCTATCTGTTCATCCACCTATCTTTCTATTTTGCTCTCTCTGTAATGTAGCAGGTTATCAGAAGCCGTTGGTTAAATTATTATTAATTGATTATTAGTTTATTGATGAAACCTGTGTGTTTAATGCAGTGATATTCATTTTCAAATTTGGACTGAATTCCATATCAGTCGGATGTGAAACACACGTGTAAAGCGCTCTGTGACGTGATCACGTCACTCCAAATTGTTACTTTTAAACGTATGTGGTACTCAGCAGCGTTTAGCATGCTAACGGTAAACAGATGTGTGTACGAGTGTGTACAAAGTCATTATAATCACTATGATCTGCTCACCTTGTGCTCACGTTGTGCTCACGTTGTGAGGTGAGGTGAGACGTCCTCAGGCCCTCTGAACATTATTATTTTTTTATCATCCCTGTTTGAAAGTCTCGAGTTTTGCGATAACGACATGAAGGATCATTTAGCGGTACACGACTCATTCCAACACACACACACACACACACACACACACACACACACACACACAAAACTATTGACAAAAGACAAATCACCAGAAATGAGGAACGTTTGATATTTTTCTTTAATATTTTTCGTAACCGAGCACAGTGCACGTCATTACAGGTTCAAACAAACAAACAAACAAATAAACAAACAAATAAACAAACAAATGCATGCAGATCAACTTTAAACACAGAGTCACGTTTTTACAAAATGGTGTACGTGTGATTAGCCCTCAACACGTCCACCCGGAGATCACAGTCGTTAAGGCAGCTTTCTGTTTCCATGGTAACAGTTACTGTAGCTTACAACAGCATCTTAATACTGTACAGCTATCATTTAAACACATGACTAGATTAGATTAGATTAGATTGGATTAGATTGGGGTTTTGCAGCATATTAAACTTTATATTCTATAGCAAAAATGGCGGCGCAATTAATTAGCAAATGATTAAATAACATTAATAAGCTGTTGACATTCACGTTAGCATTGTATTGATCATACCTGTAGTCGGTCTCTTGTGGGTGTGGCCTGGTCTAGAATTTTTTTTTCTCATAGCAAGGAACAATATCAGTGTTTGATTTGAACTAGCGTCGTTCTCAGGTTTGATTAGCAAAGCATGCTAACAGTATTAGCTACATACTCATCACCAGGAGCACCAATTAATCTGGATCTCCACTACTTCCTTCCCAGCTGGATTTTTCTTTTTCATGTATTGTGAACTAAATTACAGACAATAATTTGGTAGTGATGTCAGAATGATCTACGTATATTATGCAAATGGACATGCAAATTAGCTTCACGCAGGATCTTTCAGAAGGAGGTCCTGGTTCAGGTTGTAGATCAGAAGGTTTTCAGGTTTTTCTGCATTGTGATAATATTTTCTGTTACAGCGCTGATATTTTGCCCTTAAAATGAAAAGTATCTAAAGAATCTTTTCTGTACTTAATTTTTTTTTTGTATGTAAAAATAAATGGGTGTGTGTGTGTGTGTGTGTGTGTGTGTGTGTGTGTGTGTGTGTGTGTGTGTGTTGGAGCAAACGGTTTAACAGAAAAACAAATAAAAGCCATAAAATGGCATAAAGTCTGAACAGATGAATATCAGGCATCAGATTAATGTTTAAACGGAGAGCGTTTTGTAGATAAGCCCTTTTTTGTATTTTGTTTGTCGTAACCGTAGACACACACACACACACACACACACACACACACACACACACACACACACACACACTTGTCATGTCGTTCTCCTTTTTTCCATTAGCCACTTCATCACCTCTGAGTAATTACAGTAATGAGAAGATGCCCTTTCCTGATGAGTTTGGTGGAGAGATGGCGTGTGGTGACCCGGAGCTGACGAGCGCACGATGGAAAATCCATTTCAAAACGCATCGTGGCAATTTAGCGAAAAAAATAATAAATTAATGGCATGCTGGAGAAAAACAGCCGGGAAAAAAAGATCTTACAAAAAAAAAATCACATTAAAGCTTCAGCAAAAAAACAGCAAACAAACACGTGCCTGAAGTTTCCGAACAGCAATATGTTAATTAACAGCATTACAAGCCACGCCCACTTTCCCAGCACGTGTTCCATTGCCTCTTAAATTTGCATACTGAAACTTGATTGGTTGTTGTTTTTTATGACGCAGTAACACTCAAACATTTTTTTATATTTTTTTAAAGATGTGTCGATTTCTTTTCCACACTTTCGAGTCTCCAAAAGTATTGCCACCCCTGGTGAAGTATAATTATTACGATTACTGTTTATATTTATAGCATGATTCACAATTGCACATTTTGTAACAATCAAACATGCTCTAATGTTTTGGCGCCCGGAGAAGTTCTTTACGCACAGAATGACTTGCATGTTTCCAGTGTTTATATTTAAAATGTATAATAAAATTCCTCCATTTTATCCTCGAGTCATCCAGAGGCGTAAACTGACTTCACTCAAACAATATGATTCAATTTTCTTTCAACAATTTCCTTTTATTTAGGGTGCCAATATTTCTGGAGCTGTCAGTAAATTGCCCTGAAAGTGGTTTACAGCCATGAACGATTAAGAAATGTGTTTATTTGGCACCAGCTGTATCTCAGAATGTAATTAAGGTTATATTTAATATTTAATTTAAAAAAATCTCTGCCTACTTCATTAGCATTTTGGTGTGATTGATGAATTCTGGTGGCGTGGCTTTATTCACATCATCTGATAAAAGTAAGGCAATGTTCTTTATTGAATATTTCTCCTCCTTTCTTCTGCCAACCAATGAATGAACAAACTCAGCTGCAGATCCTCCACCCTCCACCATCACACGCACCAAACTGTCACCAAAACCACCTTCATTTACTGATAATTCTGTAAAATACTCAAATTAATCTCATGGTTTTCTTAAAATTCTAAATACTTATGGTGCTTAAAAGTATTGGCTCTAATGTCTTCCCTTCCTTTAGAAAATGGCAGTGCTTTCTGAGCAGTGTGATTCTGATTAACAAGCCATCTATCATTACAGAAACGTAAAAAGACATTTGGAACGTGAGAAGGTGTTTTTTTTTTTCCGTATCTGCTTTTAGTCTGTGAATTGTCACATCGCCTGCAAAGACGTCTGGGCACGACGGCAGATTCTGTGTCTTTGTTAGCGGCATAACTGTGAATAATCTGAGTAACAGTGGCAGAGTGTGAACGTGTGAAACACAAGCCACAGTGATTCACACGCCAAGGCTCCATCCGCTTGGAGCTTCAGAAGCCCTTTAATACCTTTATGTCAAACATTAGATTTCCAAATGTAGGACGTTTTAAAAGAAAAGCAAAAAGCACTAATGCACTCCGAGGTGGCATCAGATGGCGACTTGAATCTGACCACGTCTCTGCTTCCTTGAAAGTATCTCTCAATGCCAAGCTGCTGTACTCCAATTAGCAGGAGTGTGAAGTCTGGAGAAGGCATGTTGAAGCTAGCGTTCCCTTTGGCATTAGTTTTCCAGAAGGTCCTAAAACACTCATGAGGAACAGGACGCTATTTACATCTCAGTGGAAATTCATTTTATCTTCTCGTTGGAATCAGAGGCCTGATTAGCATCCATGATGAAGGAAAAGCAGACCTAGATCTGAGGCTTCTTCCATTTAAAGAAATTTCCACATTTTCGTTCTGCTTAAAGGACAGTGCTTCCAGTGTGTCTAAGTAAGCGACAGCACCCCATCAAAAGTGCCACTTCTGCTCCAAAAAATAGATTTACAACATAGCTTTAAACGTGATCACGTTCTCACTTCCTGTGGAGGTGTGACATTTGCGTAGACTCCTCCAGCTCCTGCGTTACGCAATATCTGCTCTAATGCACAACACCAAACCACAAAACGGCACCCAGGTGCCACCGTGTCTCCTCCAAGCTTTTATTTACATTTTTAATATATTTACCGTTTCTAGGTGGCGTGAGATGGCAACATGAGTCTGACCGCTTCTTCACTTCCAGTAGTGGCGGAAAAAGCCGCCGAGGGCACCGAGTTTGGCGCGCTAGCATCCATAGTGAAGAGCGAATAATCCGGAGCGGACGCACTAGCATTAGCATTGAAATTTACGTTAGCGTTTGAGTTGACGTTAGCCTCCCGGTCTGACCCCGAGCTGTGCGACAGGCTGGGTGAGTTGGTGGGGCTGAGCTGGACGGCAGTCGTGTCCTGAATGGTGTGTTCGCTCGTTTCGATCTCGAACGCCGCCCCGTGGTGCCTCATGAAGCCCGCATTCCCGGATTTGGCTCGTCGCGAGCTATGTGGAGGAGGCATGCGGCTGCACACGCAGCAAGCGGCGAAGAAGCTGAAGGCGATGAGCAGAAGAATGGGTCCGATGATGATGGGAGGGTTACCAGAGGGCATGAGAGTGGTAAAGGCAAAGGCACCCACTAGGGTGATGTTGATTCCAGCCAACATGATGCACAAACCACATGCGCAGCATAGCGCTGGTGACGGAAGACCTTGGGGGCGGGATTTGCGTTTATGATGCGCTTGAGGCTCCTTTTTGGGCACCGAGGTCCCAGAGTTTCGCTCGGTACACACCATTTCTCTCCCAGGTTTTATCGTTACGTAATCTCGGACGGAGTCTTGTTACTGCTCCATGCTTGATCGCTGGAGATTTCTTCCAGGCCACCTGGAATGGAATGGAATGATTTTAGTAACCGGTAGAGATGGGTCTCGCAGCTGCTCTTGAAAGCTTCGGAGAGATCACAGGAGGCATTCTTCAAGCAAGGTCACAGCTTAGTCATGACAACTGCTGCAATGCCTTCAGAAACTCCAGAAGCACACGTGTAACCCACTGATCATTACAATCTCACTTCTTTCATTAAACCAGATTTTAATCCTGGAATGCAGGTTTCATCCAGCGAGTCGAATCCGTACATAATTCATAACTCAAAAACTGGAACGCATGAATCTGATTTCAGACTTTATTCACAATAAAGACTGATCTTTAACTCACTCGTGAGAAGAACGGAATCCTGGAGTCGTAATCCAGCCTGAAGAAATCACACAGGTCATATCCTGGGGTTCTTTGACCACATCTCCATCCTAAGACTCCAAAAGCGATGGTAATCCTTCTTTCAGTGAATTCTTACCAACACTCACGACCTTCTTGTGTTTTACCACTTCACCCCTCTGATGGTGTAAAAACAATCCAGGAAAATGTCAAATATGTGGAATAAATCTATCACCCTGTGGGCAGAAAGCTCCGGATTCACCAGGATCATCGTGAGTTAGAGCCAAAGGGAGAACCGTGGAGACGTAGAGATGTGCCTCAGCTCTCAGACACGTTCCTCTGCTCCGTGTGTCCCTGCTGCATTTGCTTTTCTCTGTGAGAAGATCACACAGAGGCAGCCAGGGGGTTGCCAGATTCAAATGACCAAGGTTGCCAGATTGGACCTGAGCCAGGTTAGAAGGCGTAATTCATTGCTGATGAGAGATCAAACAACTTCAGGCAGTGGTTCCAGAAACAAGTAGATAATGAAATCATCTCGATAATTAGGATTGTGGTATAACCAGCCTTGATTTATATTTATTTGTTTTGCTATTGATACATTTCCAACCAATTATGGCCAAGTTTGAGTGTGTTTAAAAAAACAGGGAAGGGGATTCAATTTTTTGGTACATTTCTGATGTTTCTTATCTTAATGCCTTTTTTTCCAAACATTGCAGGAGCTAAAAAAGGCTTTAACACACACACACACACACACACAAATCGTAATTTGATACGGGGCTTTTAAGTTTATTGCACGTAGTATGTTATTTCTTGACAGCACGCAATCATCCAGAAACCTTTAAAAAAGACAAATTAACCTCAAACCAAATTTAGCATCTTGTTTTTTAAACAGTTTTAACATCGAGCTATTAAAGCCCTCGATCTTTCTGTTCCATCGGAGACAAAATGATTGATTTTAAATCTCCTATTGGGATTTCGTCTATCGAACATCACCGGAATGGAAATGAGACATATTGGATATTTTTAAATAAATGTCACATTTGCATTTGATCCTGAGTCTGAAGACACGGCCTGAGGCAAAGATACACAACTGTGGTGAAGATCTATTTCAGGAAATCTAAAAAATGTTCTAATAACATACATCACTTTGTTTGTTTCATTTGTTTTGAATTAATTTTAGAGATTTATTTCAGGTCTGAATCCAATGTATATTATATTATAATACTCTCACACAGAGAATTTTTTCACACAGCTGATGGTTATGGAAGGTCCACTTCGGAGAGTTTGGGTTTACGCCTGCCCAAAATATCCGGGGCATCTGTAGAGGGTCTGTAAAAAAAAAGAAGAGTGAGCACATGATTACATGATGGACTAACCAAAAGCCACAGCCCTAAAAACTGGAACTAACCAGGAATCAGAGCCCTAAAGACTGAGACTAACCAAGAACTCGAGCCATAAAGACTAGGACTAACCAAAAACTCGAGCCATAAAGACTGGGACTAACCAAGAACTAGAGCCATAAAGACTGGGACTTACCAAGAACCTGAGCCATAAAGACTGGGACTAACCATGAACTCAAGCCATAAAGACTGGGACTAACCAAGAACTCGAGCCATAAAGACTGGGACTAAACAAGAACTAGAGCCATAAAGACTGGGACTTACCAAGAACTAGAGCCATAAAGACTGGGACTAACCATGAACTCAAGCCATAAAGACTGGGACTAACCATGAACTCGAACCATAAAGACTGAGACTAACCAAGAACTCGAGCCATAAAGACTGGGACTAACCATGAACTCGAGCCATAAAGACTGAGACTAACCATGAACTCAAGCCATAAAGACTGGGACTAACCATGAACTCCAGCCATAAAGACTGGGACTAACCAGGAACTAGAGCCATAAAGACTGGGACTAACCATGAACTCGAACCATAAAGACTGGGACTAACCAAGAACTCGAGACATAAAGACTGGGACTAACCATGAACTCAAACCATAAAGACTGGGACTAACCATGAACTCAAGCCATAAAGACTGGGACTAACCATGAACTCAAGCCATAAAGACTGGGACTAACCATGAACTCAAACCATAAAGACTGGGACTAACCATGAACTCAAGCCATAAAGACTGGGACTAACCATGAACTTCAGCCATAAAGACTGGGACTAACCAAATCAGTGCTCTAAAGACTGGAACTTGCCAAAAATCAGAGCCCTAAGAAATGAGACTTGCCAAAGTCAGAGCCCTAAACCTGGTACTAACCAAAAATCGGAGCCCTAAAGATTGCTACTACTTAGGTGTCCAAATGACTAAAGACTGTGATTAACCAACAGGCAGAACCCCATAGACTAAAACTAACCTTAAATACGGAACTAAATCAGAGACTTAAGAAAGAACCTGGTTTCAAATACTGGTATTATCCAGCGCTCCAAGTCCTAAAGAATTGACTTAATTGACTATCTAAGAATCCAAAGGTTTAAATCCTGGACTAGGACTGGACTAATAAAGAATTAACCAAGAAGGTTTTGCATTTAAATGAAGAGACTTGCCAAGATTTGGAGTCCTAAAGACTGTGACTGATTAATAAGGTGTGTCACGGCTTCGGTCGGTCCTGCTGAAGGAGTCAGTTTGAAGCATAAAGGCTTCTGTACTGATCAATAGAATAAATTAAACTGGAGTAAATGTAGAACAGTCACAAATGATGGTGTTGCATGTGGATTGTTTGCGGTGTAACAGCCAGTAAATGAAAGGTTTGCTCTGGTTTTCGAGACGAGTGAACACTGACTGACTGTGTCCTCGGAGCGAGCCGACTGTGCTCCTTTCAGCAAAGATGCTGAGGATGTGGTTGTCATGGAGACATACGCTACTGCTCTCCTTGATAGTGTCATTTATGCTGCATGAGAAGCAAGATAGGAGGTTATGCACGCACACGTGCACACACACACACACATTTGTAACCACATCCATTCAAACACACATGCTATCTCTCACTCGCTTTTGTGTAATCGTTGTACGTGTCCCAGATTTGCTCATGTGATGCTCAGGTTAACTCGCTCTACTTCTCACTGTGTGTGTGTGTGTGTGTGTTTATTTTTGAGATTTTCTAAACTATAAGCCAATCCATTTTACTTTACAAGAAATCATAAACAATGAATTATATAGTTAAATAATAATCATATAATTAATTAAAATTTGTATTGTATACTATTTTATACTAACTAATTGCATAGTGTGATGCAAACTGACACACACACACACACACACACACACACACACAGAGAAATCCTTGAAAATACACACAAAAACACTGATCATGTTCTGATCACTTAGAAAACACATGCCACACCCCCATCAAAGTGTTGACAAAAACACAGGACACACCTCCTTCAATATAAGAGAAACACAGGCCACACCTCCTTCAATATAAGAGAAACACAGGCCACACCTCCTTGAAAAAACACAGACTACACCCTCTTTAAAGGCACAGAAACACAGGCCACGCCCCTTCACAGAAATAGCCAAGAAAACAAATTACAACAACGTGATGGGAATTTATAAACATAGGCCACACCACTTTTGAAATAATTGATATAAATATATATATGTTATAATATGATATAAACACCCCCTTTAAAGGAAATGATAGAGACACAGGCCACACCCCCTTTACATGAATTGACAGGAACACAGGCCACACCCCTTCACAGGGAACTTTAAGTGTTTTGTAAGTCTTTTGCTTGAACTCCTTGTGGCCTCTTTCACATTTTTTTTATGAACATGTTTTTTCCAGTGAACGAGGCAATAAACGCTGATGCGCTCTCGAGGTTAGAGAACAACAACAACAAAAAATGAGTTTAATACAAAACGGCCATCAAAGCCTACGAGTTCCGATCACGCAATTCTCCAGCGAGCCACAACCTCACTCCTGACTGCTGCAGGAAATCAGAATCCAATTACACACCGGCTCCGGAGACACGGCGTACTGAGAGAGGAAAATCACCAGGATCGAAATGTAGTGTGTGTGTGTGTGTGTGTGTGTGTGTGTGTGTGTGGTCATTCCTGGGTTCAGGTTTTCATACCTGAAAATATTTCACAATCAAACACCTGCAGATAATTTACTAACACATATTTAATCACAAGCTTGCAGAATTTGAGCTGATCATCTTCTCACCCACACCAGCTACGTTTCTGTCCTCTCACCCACACCAGCCACGTTTCTGTCTTCTCATTTTCCTGCAAAGTGTCAACTAATCAGCATGCAATTGACTGAGCATGCTGCCACTGTTGGGGCCCTTGAGCAAGGCCCTTAACCCTCTGAGCTCCACTGGTATATTCAACAAAAGAATTTCACTGTGCTGTAATGTAAATGTTATGAATATAAAGAATTTACCAGTTACAGCCGGGTTTTAGTGTAAATTTACTTAAACTCAGACGTTTGTTTGGAATAAACAAACTTGTTCTGTGGTGTGTTTTTAAACTGCTTATTTGTTCACTCCATCACACACACACACACACACACACACACACACACACACACACACTCCGGCTTGCAGCAGGGGTCAAGGGCGCTTCAGTCTTAATTGACAAATTTCTCACCCATATTCCTGAGAGCCCTCGGCTGCAGCAGCTCCCGCCTCTGCAAACGTCCCCATGCGGCTCTTCGATCGCTCCATCTGACCCAGAGTGCCTACAATAAACGACAAACAGGGAAACATTTAGCACTGTTCATCACACCATCCTGCTTTTCTCCCCTCGGCCCCAACCACTGATTCAGTGTGTAAAAGCACGACCACGTCACACTGTGCACGGATAAATACCTTTGTGTGTGTGGGTGTGTGTGTGTGTGTGTGTGTGTGTGTGTGTGTGTGTGTGTGAATACATTCATTCATCCATCCATCTATCTGTTCACCAGTCTATCTATTCATTTATTCATACGCCATCCATCTATCCTCCAAAATATTCATCTTTCCATCTTTGTCTAAACATTCTTCCTTTTCATATCTGTATAAACTCCTATATACTACTCAATAATCCATCAATATATCTATCTATTAATCCATCCATCAGTTTATTAGCTGCTCTGAATATTAATTCATTCATCTCTATTCCTCTAAATATTCATCTATCTGTCCATATATCTGTTTGGTCTTCTATCTCTCCCTCCATCTTTGTAGTGATATAGAGTTTATCTCTCCATGAACACACTGGCAGTGAAAGAGAAGCAGGTCAGTGCAGTCGTTATTAAAGAGAATAAACTGTGAGATGTGGAAATGAACTCAGCGTGAGACGTTATAAAAGCAGCCGTTATCAGACAGAGCGCAGACACAATAAACGATAAGAGAGAGAGAGAGAGAGAGAGAGAGAGAGAGAGAGAGACACACACACAGAGATATAGAGACAGAGAGAGAGAGACAGAGAGAGAGAGAGAGAGAGAGAGAGAGAGAGACACAGACACACAGAGAGAGAGAGAGAGAGAGAGAGAGAGAGAGAGAGAGAGAGAGAGAGAGAGAGAGAGAGAGAGAGAGAGAGAGAGACAGAGATAGAGAGACAGAGAGAGAGAGAGACAGAGAGAGAGAGAGAGAGAGA
>MU580030.1:4744635-4750182 GCA_024362625.1 Silurus asotus
CTCTATAACTCAAAGAGAATGAAATCACACATACACACACATACACACACACACACACACACACACACACACACACACACACACACACACTATTCATCTTTTAAATTATTCAAATTACATGCTGTTCCATGGGCTCCTCACACATGTGCACTAAGTCACCTTAAATACAACTAAAATGCAGTCAACACACACCTGAAACACATTAAATACACATGAAACACAACCAGATCCAAGAAACACACACCTCAATTACCATAAACACACATGGAACACACTTTACACACACTTTACACACACTCTCACTAGAGCAGCTGTACACCGGCTCTGAGTGAAAATAAATAATGATCAATTGAAAGAAAACGTTTGCAGATATTTAATACGTTTGCTCTCCTTTAACACGTGAAATACATATGTGTGTGTGTGTGTGTGTGTGTGTGTGTGTGTGTGTGTGTGTGTGTGTGTGTGTTGGGGCATTTTACTACGTTAGTGTCTGAATCTAATTTATGGTGCATTGTTATGACTCAGTCAACATGAACATATCCGATACACACACACACACACACACACACACACACACACACACACACACACACACACACACACCATTCATCTTTTAAATTATTCAAATTACATGCTGTTCCATGGGCTCCTCACACATGTGCACTCACTCACACACACACACACACTCACACACACACACACACACACACACACACACACACACACACACACACACACACACACATCTATCCTGTCACACACACACACACACACACACACACACACACATCTATCCTGTTACGTTGTAAAACTCATCTCAGTAATGACTTGATGTTCCTGATCTCCTGGTGCGGATGTTTTTTTAACTACAGAGCAGTAAAAACAGATTGTGTAACAGCAGCGTGGTTCAGTGAAGGACACTTCATTTAATCGCTCCGAGAAACAAAATGACCTCACAGTGGCACCGAGTGCTGGACTGTGATTGGTCAGGAGAGGAGGCTTTTTTGTAGGGGGGCATTTATTTGTGTCGCACTGAGAGAAGGAGTCTCCAGTGTCAGAGGTGAATCTGTAATTTATTCTGAAATCTTAAAAACACACCTTAAAAAAAACACACACACACACACACACACATACACACACACACACGCACACACACACGCACACATATAGGCACTAAACACCTTAACACACACCTGAGAAACACCTGTGACACACACACACACACACCATAAACACACACACCACTGAAACATTTAACACCTTAAAGACACCTGAAACACAGAGAGCTGAATCATACACATCTTAAACACACCGTAAAGACACACACCTTGAACACACATAAAACACAAACACCTGAAACACACACCTTAAACACACCGGAAACACAACTAAAACACACACACCTTGAAAAACAACTGAAACACAACTTGAACACACACACTTTAAACACACCGGAAACACACACACCTTAAACACAACTTGAACACCCACACTTTAAACACACCTCACACACTCTTTACAGAGAGGACTGGTGTTAATGCCGTACTGCTGTAACGTCATTACTGTAACTATAAAGGGATAAAAAGTACCAGGTGTGTAAGGTCGGTTACCTGCGAGTGTAAAACTAAAACTGGTGTAAAAGGAATAAAACACAGTGCCGTTAGAGGAAACCAATCAACTTCAGCATTTACAAATATACAGATAGAAATAAACAAGATTCATAATATTCATAATAAAAATAAATAAATATTGTAGTCTTTGATGGACTTCGAGGTGAAGCTCCATAAAATCCTGTAATCTCTAATCAGACAGAAGATTTCCCATGATTCCTCAGGAAGGCAGAGCGAGGCTGAGTAACACACACGTCATCAGGGCCCCCGCGCGGTCCGTACAAAAAAGGGTGCTGAGTTACCATAGGGATGCCATCTCCATGGCAACGGAGGGAAGGCGGGTGGGCGAGTGGGATTAACGGAGGAGAATCGAGTAACAGCGTGACGTTTCGCACGTGCAGGAAGGAGCAGTGACACATTTCCTGCTCGGACGCCTCACACTCACACGCCCACATCCTGCCACATGTTTATGAATGAACACTTCTATAAATAGGAAAAAGTGTGAGTTAGTGGAATACACGTGTGTGTGTGTGTGTGTGTGTGTGTGTGTGTGTGTGTGTGTGTGTGTGTGTGTGTGTGTTTCGATATCAGGTGTAAGTTTATGTAGTTTGTTATTGTACTTAAGTACCTTTTTCATGTGTCTGGATTTTCTGAAGTTACTTTTACTTTCACTTCACAATCCAAAAGTCAAATATTTAACTTTTTTACTACATTTAGTGAAATCAGTCGTTCCTTTTTATTTACGAGGATAAAAACGTAACTGGTGAAACACGCAGCGAGTCACCAATCAGGATCGAGCGCACGCTCTGTTTTACACGTGTTCTGATCACCAACATACAGTTCAGCATCAGTTCATCATCAAGCAGAAGATTTAGAGGAACAAATGATGAAGAAACTCCAGACTGGAACTCACCACCACACACGTGACCTCATTTACACGTTTTTATTACAGAAGGTTTTGAGTTCATGATCATTATAATAGAAATCAATCAGTGTTTGAGTCTTTAATCTCATTCTATTAATAGATCAGTGTGCTGAGAGTCACATTCGAGTCTTTACACACAAACTGAGGAGATGAAGTGAAGAATCTTGTGATAAAAATGATCACAGGAACATTAGAGTTATAATAAATCACTACTTTCGATACTGAAACTACATGTCCAGCTTGAACTCTGAGAACCGGTTTGAAGCCCTGACACTGGAGACTCCTTCTGTAGATGTGGCGCCTCCACCGTGCGAGTCCCTGTGAATCAGCAGTTACTACAGAAACCGTAATTAGACGGAGGACGTTATAATAAACTGGAGTCTGTAAGCTTGATTAGCCTCTGCAGGAGCTCTGGGGTAAATCTGAAGACAAAAATGTTCCATTAACGTGTAAAGAGTCACTGTGGGGTGTTTGGTTTGTTACACACCCATTACACGCTCTTATTTAATGTTCACGTGACCGAGTGCAAATAATTGTAGTGATGTAATAGTAACGCAGAACAGAACGAGGGCCTCGTAGCGGCGGTGTGGGAGTGAATGACGATGAGTTTTAGGAGGACATTGTTGGAAGGTTGTGGGCTTTTCACACTGCGAGGAAATCAGCAGAGATTAGCCAAGACCTGACAGGAGCTAATGAGCCTCCTCAGACCTCAGGCACATCATTTAGACATCCGTTTTATCCTACAAACGGGCGTGAGCCGCCCCGACCCGGCCTTTTATTCCTCACACACACACACACACACACACACACACACAGAACAAGCCATCGGCTGTAAACTCAATTACCTCAGAGAGGAAGAAAAAACAGTCATGGATCCATTTTGCAGCTCTGACACTCTTCATGGAAGCGACGAGTGCAGGAGAGCGAGAGACTGAGAATACAATCAAACCCTGAACCCTGATACAACACAAACATTCACCTAGAAACAAAAGTGTTGTGTCGAATACATTTTTTTAAATAAAAAAAAATAGTTAATTGTGTTGTTTTAATTTTGTTTTAATTTTGTATTTTTTTTAATGTAATTTGGTAATTAATTTTTTATAAAAAAACAAATAAACAAAAGGATAAGAAAATTATTAAATGAAGTGTTGTTTTGAATAAAAAAAAATTTCAATAAAGTAAATTTTTAATATATAAAAAAAACATAAAAAATATTAAATGGTGTTGTTTTAAATAATTTTTTTTTAATGAATCAGAGATTTATCTAAAAATTTTAATTAATTTGTGAACATAATTAAATGTATTATTTTTTGATTCCTAATAAATTTCCAAATATATATAATTTGTATTTGATCACTTTTTACTTTACATTAAAACACACTATAACAAAATCGTTATAATAATAATAATAATAATAATAATAATAATAATAATAATAATAATAATAATAATAATAATTACACTTTTTTGTAAAAAAAAAAACAAAAAAAACAATCATACTTCAGGGATAAATTGATTTATAGGTGAATAAAAATGCAATAATAACTCAGTACAAAAAGATCAAAACTAATAGCCAATTAATATAAATGTGTATGTAAATAGGCAGTAAAACTCTGCCGCAGCACGAGCAGCGCTTCAGGAGTCTGAATCTGATGAATATAATGAACAGCAGCAGTAATGCGAGGCTCAGTAATGAGCTCTGTGCAGCTTTTATGATTCAGTGACATTTACACCGAGGCCTCGGAGCTCTACTGCAGTCAAGCTTGACTTCACACCGTAATTATCATGTTTTGCTGGTTTTCTTTTTGCTCTGTGGATCACGGCGTGTGTCAGAACCTGCAGCACCGAAAACATCCCACCACTACAGTCTGAAAAGCCCACTGACCCTGCATTCTGTCATTCTTTTGTTCATAAATATCTCACTCATTTCTCATCACTGTCTCATCACTGAGTATCTGCAGGATGAGGACAGGTCTTTGTGTTTATCTGTCCAAGTTCTGTTTATCATGAAACCTCAAAAAAAAGAGTTTTAGTTACTGATTTATTCTTATTCTATCAGCACGTTGGTATTGCCAACTATCATTGTCCAATTATTATTATTATTATTATTATTTTTATTATTATTATTGTTGTTGTTGTTGTTATTGTTGTTGTTGGAGTTATCATTATTGTTATTATTTTAATTATTGTTATTATTATTATGATTGTTGTTGTTTTTATTATTATTATTATTATTATTATTATTATTATTATTATTATTATTA
The DNA here is from genome assembly GCA_024362625.1 of Silurus asotus. Taxonomy (NCBI): domain Eukaryota; kingdom Metazoa; phylum Chordata; class Actinopteri; order Siluriformes; family Siluridae; genus Silurus; species Silurus asotus. Next base: position 4,749,435 of record MU580030.1, read on the forward strand.
TCTCGACTGCACATTATGTTGGTTATGGTGGTGTACAGCTCCATCTGCTGGTCAGAAACAGAAGTACTTCCTGTACCCTACTCCTGAGTGAATTCTTATTTTTTATTTCCTGTTCCTTAAATATTTGCCACACAGCTCAGTGTACTCTAGATTATTGACACCCTTTTATGAAACCCAGCCATTTTTAATCTACAACAGAGAATTTTTACATGAATCATCTCTCAGAAAAGACTAAATCTTTTAACTGCCGAATATAAAAGGTTTACACTTACAGTATTTATTATTAAATTAAATATTAGTATTTATATCACACACACCTGCTGTCCTGCTCAGTGCTGCAGTGTCTCTGAGTTTCTTTCAATTTAATTCAATGTTATTTGTATTTTAACATTGGACATCATCCAAATCAGAAACAAATAGATTATATATTATATATAATAAAAAATGATAAATAAAAAGTATAAATATTTATCTTTATTTATAAATCAGTCTCTGTAAATGAGCACAATGTGATTCGGATTTATTTGTGGAGCTTTTTAACAATGGACATCAAAAGCAGCTTTAAAGAGATAAAGTGATTATAAAGTTTTATAAACACTGTATAAAAGTTACTTTATAATAGTAAATGTATCCTTAACCAGTGAGCCTGAGGTGATGTGTGTGTCTGTGTCTGTGTGTGTGTGTGTGTGTGTGTGTGTGTGTGTGTGTGTGTGTGTGTGTGTGTGTGTGTGTGTGTGTGTTTGTGTGT